>CM055903.1:33084268-33349268 GCA_029582155.1 Panopea generosa | reverse complement strand
TAGTAGAAGTAGTATCAGTAGTGGTGGTGATAGTAGTAGTAGAGTTATAGTGGTAGTGACGGTGGTGATTGTGGTGGTGGTGGTAGAAGTAATAGTTGTAGTAGTAGTAGTAGTAGTAGTAGTGACGGTGGTGATGGTAGTAATAGTATAAGTGGTGGTGGTAATAGTAGTAGTAGTAGTAGTAGTAGTAGTAGTAGTAATAGAAGTGACGGTGGTGATGGTAGTTGTAGTATAAGTGGTAGTGGTAGTAGTTGTAGTAGTAGTAGTAGCGGTTGTGGTGGTGGTGATGGTAGTAGTAGTAGTAATAGTAATAGAAGTAGTAGTATTAGTAGTAGTAGTAGAAGTAGTAGTAGTAGTAGAAGTAGTAGTAGTAGTAGTAGTAGTAGTAGTAGCAGTAGTAGTAGTAGTAGAAGTAGTTGTAGTAGTAGTAATGACGGGGTTGATATGGTAGAAGTACCAGTAGCGGTGGTAAAAGTAGTAGTAGTAGTAGTAGTAATTTCAAGTAATAGTAGTAGTAGTAGTAGTTGTAGTAGAAGTAGTAGTAGTAGTGGTAGTAGTAGTAGTTGTAGTAGTAGTAGTAGTAGTTGTTGTTGTTGTAGTAGTAGTAGAAGTAGTAGTAGTAGTAGTAGTAGTAGTAGTAGTAGTAGTAATGGTGGTGATGATGGTGGTGGTGGTAGTTGTAATAGTAGTAGTGCTAGTGGTAATGTAGGTAGTGGTTGTAGTAGTAAAAATAGTAGTGATGGTGGTGGTGGTGGTGGTAAAAGTAGTAGTAGAAGTGGTGGTAGTAGAAGTAGTAGTTGTAGTGTTGGTAGTAGTTGTAGTCGTAGTAGAAGTAGTAGTAGTAGTAATGACGATGGTGATATGGTAGTAGTAGCAGTAGCGGTGGTAGAATTAGTAGTAGCAGTGGTAGCAGTAGTGGTGGTGGTGGTGGTGGATGTGGTAGTAGTAGTAGTGGTAGTGTAGGTAATGGTTGTAGTAGTAGAAGTAGTAGTGATGGTGGTGGTGGTGGTAATAGAAGTAGTAGTAGTGGAAGTGGTGGTAGTAGAAGTAGTAGTAGTAGTGATGGTGGTGGTGGTAGTGGTAGTAGCAGTAGTAGTAGTAGTAGTAATGACGGTGGTGATATGGTAGTAGTAATAGTAGCGGTTGTGATGGTAGTGGTGGTAGTAGAAGTAGTAATGTTAGTTGTAGTGTAGGAAGTGGTTGTAGTAGTAAAAGTAGTAGTGATGGTTGTGGTGGTGGTGGTAACAGAAGTGGTAGAATTGGTAGAAGTAGAAGTAGTAGTAATAGTCGTGGTAGTAGTAGAAGAAGAAGTAGTAGTGGTAGTAGTAATAGTAGTTGTAGTAGAAGTGGTTGTAGTTGAAGTAGTAGTAGTAGTGGTTGTAGTAGTAGAAGTAGTAGTGATGGTGGTGGTGGTGGTGGTGGTAATAGTAGTAGTAGTAGAAGTTGTGGTAGTAGAAGTTGTAGTAGGAGTAGTGGTGGTGTCAGTGGTAGTAGTAGTAGTGGTGGTAGTAGTAGAAGTAGTAGTAGTACTAGTAGTGGTGTTGATGGTGGTGGTATTAGTAGTAGTAGTGGAAGTAGTATCAGTAGTGGTGGTGATAGTTGTAGTAGAGGTAATAGTGGTAGTGACGGTGGTAATAGTAGTAGTATTGACGGTGGTGATGGTAGTAGTAGTATAAGTGGTGGTGGTAGTAGTAGTAGTAGTAATAGTAGTAGTAGTAGTAGTAGTAGTAGTAGTAGAAGTGACGGTGGTGATGGTAGTTGTAGTATAAGTGGTAGTGGTAGTAGTTGTAGTAGTAGTAGTAGCGGTTGTGGTGGTGGTGATGGTAGTAGTAGTAGGTAATAGTAATAAAAGTAGTAGTAGTAGTAGTAGTAGTAGTAGTAGTAGTAGTAGTAGTAGTAATAGAAGTAGTAGTAGTAGTAGTAGTAGTAGTAGTAGTAGTAGTAGAAGTAGTAGTAATAATAGTCAATAGTAGTAGTAGTAGTAGTAATGACGATGGTGATATGATAGAAGTAGCAGTAGTGGAGATAGAAGTAGTAGTAGTAGCAGTAGAAGTAGTAGTATTAGTAGCAATAGTGGTGGTGGTGATGGTGGTGGTAGTAGTAGTAGTAGTAGTGCTAGTGGTAGTGTAGGAAGTGGTTGTAGTAGTAAAAGTTGTAGTGATGGTGGTGGTGGTGGTGTTAGTAGTGGTAGTGTAGGTAGTGGTTGTAGTAGTAGAAGTAGTGATGGTGTTGGTGGTTGTGGTGGTGGTGGTGGTGGTAATAGTAGTAGTAGTAGAAGTGGTGGTAGTAGAAGTAGTAGTAGTAATGGTGGTGGTGGTGGTAGTAGTAGTAGCAGTAGTAGTACTTGTGGTGGTGGTGGCGGTAGTAGTAGTAGTATTATCAGTAGTGGTGATGATAGGAGTAGTAGTAGTAGCAGTAGAAGTGACGGTGAAGATGGTAGTAGTAGTAGTAGTAGTAGTAGTAGTAAGTAGTAGTAGTAGTAGTAGTAGTTGTGGTGGTGGTGGTTGTGATGGTAAAAGTAATATTAGTAGTAGTAGTTATAGGAGTAGTAGTAGTAAAAGTAGTAGTAGCAGTAGTAGTAGTAGTAGTAGTAGTAGTAGTAGTAGTAGTAGTAATTGTAGAAGTAGTGACGGTGGTGATGGTAGTAGTAGTAGTAGTAATAGTAGTAGAAGAAGTAGTAGTGGTAGTAGTAGTAGAAGTAGTAGTAGTAATAGTAGTAGTAGTAGTAGTAGTAGTAGTAGTAGTAGTAGTAGTAGTAGTAGTAGTAGTAGTAGTAGTAGTAGTAGTAGTAGTAGTAGTAGTAGTAGTAGTAGTAGTAGTAGTAATAGAAATAGAAATAGTAGTAGTAGTATCAGTAGTGGTGGTAGTAGCAGTAGTAATAGTAGTAATAGTAGTAGTAGGCGTAGAAGTAGTAGTATCAGTAGTGGTGTTAATAGTAGTAGCAGTAGTAGTAACAGAGGTAGCAATAGTAGTAGTAGTAGTAGCAGTAGTAGTAATAGTAGCAGTAGTAATAAAGTAGTATTAGTAGTGGTGGTAGTAATAGTAGCAGTAGTAGTAGTTTTAGAAGTATTAGCAGCAGCAGCAGCAGTAGTAGTAGTAGAAGTAGAAGTAGTAGTAGTAGTAGTATTAGTAGTAGTATGTGTTTTTAGTGTATGTATCGTAGTAGAAGTAGTCGTGGCAGTTACAGAAAAAGCGGTACTTGTAATAAAATCGAAAGTTTTTTAAATATTTTGACTCAAAGTAAACATCGCAATTAAAGTATGTTTACTTTCGTTGTTCCAAAATATTATAAATATCTATCTTTTCAGAAAAAAATGACAAAAATGTTAATAGCCACTCAGATTTTTAAACGATTACATGTCGGAACTGCATGTCTCAAAATCTTCGGACACCATGGCGTCACACAGCGTGAGCTTATCAGTGCCAGTGCGTTATTGTAATAACAATGTTATCAATGTAACCTCTGCGGGTGGGGTCATAAAAACGACAAAGACCATCAGTCTTAATTTAAAGGACACGATCATTGCCGTAAAGAGTCGATGTTTGCCGAAGCATCAGTTGAATAGGTTATTAATATATACGAGTTATTTTTAAAAAAAGTGTAAAAAGAACAAGAGAGATAAAATCTTATTAAACTAGAAGTAATATCAATAGAAGCTTAATAAAAAAAACGTTGTTATATTTATCAGTCAACTAAGGAATAATGTGTAATAGTAGTTGTAATAGTAATAGTCACATTATTAAATATAATAAAGACAAGTCCGTCCGATTAAAGATCCTCTGGGGGCAATATTGTCCGTACCCAAAATAGTTCAATAATATATGGTCGGAGCGATGGTCAAATAATAATAGAGAGTGTGCCTTCCAGGCGAAAAGTCGTGGGTTCGATCCCCGACCGCGTCATACTAAAGACTTTAATAATAGCTCTAAAGGCTACCTCGCTTGGCGACCAGCAATTATAGGTGTCATCCCACCATTGATTTTTGTTCTTTATTCTATAGTAAATAATAAAAGTTTGAAGGCTTGTCATTCATAGAGATACCCAAATGAAAGAAGTGAAACCTACATTTTACTGTTTGTCAACCTCTGCACTATCAAAATATGATGAGAAAAGTAGGGGTCATGTGTCATATAAGAGATTTTTTTTTCTGCTCAGTGTGTACACTGGTGACAAAGTGAAAGTAGACTTCCGAAATCATGTATTCATAACCCCAATTTCCAAGCATCAATTTTTTTTTCTAAATTCACAATTCAAACATGACAATGCTATCAAAGTGTTCAAAATACATCAATAATGCCATTTAAATAAAAAAAAAATGAGCATTAAAATAAGGAAAATGCATTTTTAAAGAAGAAGAAATGAGGATTATTTAAAACCGCCATTATGCGACTACCCCACGGAAGCACTTCCTTTTTGCAATGGTGGTACTATGCCTTATAGGAAAGTTCTATGCCTGGTCGGCCCGGTGTCAGTATAATGAGACTGAAAGGGTTTCATGTCATGTGTGGCAGCTCTTAGAAAAGTGTTTTAAGTAATCTAAAAAAGACACCGTGACGATATGAATGTTTTTGTTCAAGATGACGCTAACCCTATACAACAACATTTATCGTTCCAGTATATATGTAGTTTGCAAAATAACGCATTTTACCCCGAAAATGAAACCCTCCGACATAAACATCTTATTTATACCAAATTTATTCAATTCACAAGTTATAAAATTACCAAAAATATATAGCATACAATAGGTCATAAAACATGTCTAATTGTGTGACTTATGGGGATACTGGGATTAAAATGATATACCACATGCTATAACATATCTTTGGGCCATATTTTATTGTAAACGCTCTTGCAGCGTCGTTCTTGGGCGGGGGATGGGGGCGGAAGCGGCGGGGGGGGGGGGGGGAGCTTTGGTTAATAGAACACGTGACAGTTTATATCATTGTCTTAATTACAAATGTCATGTCCATGTTTATATTCAACAACTATTTTCACTGGAACTGTTAATTGATTAAAATGAATAAAATTGCTTAACCTGCCATACATACATTTAAATTAAAGGAGCTTAGTAAGTGTATGATGATATTAAAACTAACAACATAATCACAAATTAACCTTTTCTGATACTAAAATCTTAAAAATCGTCGGATTGCTTCACGAGGAGTTTGAATAATTATAATCACAAGTCTTTGGTTCTGCTTCGATTCATTTTGGGGCCAACAAATATTTCACCTGTCTCCTGTTTTACCACCATATACTTAAATACTTAAAAACTTAAATCTACGAAACGCAGACAGGTGATCGTGATTTTAACTGGCTCCAGTAAAACGGTGTATTGTTTCGTACATATCGATAATATAATAGAGAAACCAGTCAAGACTTAGTTAAGTTTTTAAGTATTAATGTAAAGCGTTTGTAAAGCAGAAGCCATCGATCAGTTGGCACGTGAAATTGATTTTTATGTTCAAGCATCGGATCAGTCGTTACTTTTATGGATACATAACCATCTCCAAGTGCCATTATCTGATACTATGTAGATATATTTCAGAAAATATTTACATAAAACAAATTAGGTCACGGTAGTTTTAACTAAAGATAAAACGTCCTTTTTGAATTATACATGTATTAGCGAAAAACCCGCGTAAATATAATTAGATATGCCTATATTATATGTGTCTGCATTTTTAATAATATCCTCATAGTCCTCGATTTCCTTTACACTGATTTTGACCAAGAAACTATAGTGAAGTGGATCAGTGGTCCAGGCCTTGGACTACGAACCCAGGGGTCCCAGGTTCGATCCCCCACTCCTCTAACTAAAAATACTTTAACAAAAATCGAGGTCCCTGTATTGACCCTGAAATTGTCTATCACTACCTTTTATTTAGGAAAAGTATCAATTTAACGGCCTGCATACCGATTCATTTTAATGTCCTATGGGAATTATGTAAATATATCTAAAAAAAATTAAGCGAACATTTTTATCAAAATTTATAATCACTAGAAACGGGAATACAAAAATACTAGTTTATGAAGAGATTTATTATAAACTACAACTAAGAATATTGTACGGCTGTTGACGAATTTGTTTTATTATTGGGGTTTTAACATATTTAAAGTAAATACGGCGTATCCAGTTTTACTGGTGTAAGAAGAAATCAGAATCCGAGTAGAACAACCTTACTTTCCATGGGTATCTTTATTTATTTTTATATTTATAATTTACCTTAGGTGATTACGCTTAAGTTGCCATTTCATTAAAAAAAATGTATACATCCTCGGTGAAATTAATAAACAAGTTCTATTTACTGTTTTATTTATTTTAAATTTCATAAAGTAAAACAATATTTAAAGTGAAACAAAATACCGGAAACTGTCGATATGTTACGAAAGCCTCGGCGAGAATCACTCGTTATATTCCGGATATTTCCGATAGCGATTACTTGTAGCAGACGAAATATAGGATCCGCGCGAGTTATGGGTATCCGCCATTCACAGCTTATCGACGGTTTCCGTATACATCTCAATCACGCGTAAACTCTAGGTGCCCAGAAGAAATTTGACTTTAAAGATGATACATATATAGTATTAGTCTTGGTAGTTGTAACATAGACATAAACAGAGATATGAGTGACTGCAGGTGCTTATTTAAATTTCGAATGTCACATTTGGCAGGGTTTTTTTTTTCAAATATTAGAAACAACTCTTCCTAGACAACATAATTTTGTGGTAGTTTTTTACTATTTTAGGGGGAAACTTTCATTTTAGTCCATTTCTGAAGTAAAGAATAGTATTTGTAGTAGTAATAATAGTAGTAGTAGTATAGTAGTATTAGTAGTAGTAGTAGTAGTAGTAGTAGTAGTAGTAGTATTTGTAGTAGTAGTAGTAGTAGTAGTAGTAGTAGTAATAATAATAGTAGTATAGTAGTAGAAGTAGTAGTAGTAGTAGTAGTAGTAGTAGAAGTAGTAGTAGTTGTTGTAGTAGTAGTAGTAGTAGTAGTAGGAGCAGCAGCAGCAGCAGCAAGCAGTAGTTCTGAGTAACATAGTTCTGACTGTACCATTTCACTCAGTATTGACGGGCAAATGACAATAAGCCGTTATGATGTATATAAATAATCAGAGAGACTGTTGCTGGATAGGCGGAGATTCAAACTCACAACTCCTGGACACATAGTAAGACGGGATTCCGACTGAGCTTACCGAGCCTGACCCAGCAGCAATAGAATAATTTGAAGTAGCATCAGTGGTAGTAATTATAGTTAATGTGATTTTTTATCTTTGAATGGAGGATCTAGGATCGAATGAGATTAGCTCATTAGGCAGTGCGTCTGACTATCAATCCAGGTGTCGAGAGTTAAAATCCAAACATAATCAAGTCTCCATGATTGATATACGACATTGCGTTCCATTTTCATTTGTCTCTTGACGCTGATTCTAGTGGGAAAGTTATCAGTTGCAGAAATGTGGTGTACTTGAGTACTTATTAACCTGTCAGAAGGCAAGAGTGGTCAGGTTAATCGATTGTCTGTTAGCCCTCGATGGCATAAAAAGGATGCTTAGTACTGAATCAATTAATGATTGACAAGGCAATGCTAATAAAAGATGTATTTTTGCTAAGCTTTGAACTAGTGATTTCCATGTGGGTAGGTAGGCAACTAAATTCGTTTTGCATTTTTATGCCCCCTAAAATTTGTTGTGGTGGCATATAGTCAATCGCAGCTTCCGTCCGGTATTTCGTGTCCGGCCTGTAACATTTTCATGCATAGATGTATTTTGTTGATACTTGCTACAAATGATCAACATAACATAACGACGTGTCGCGAGTAAGACCCACACCCGTATCTCAAAGTCAAGGTCACAATTTGAGTTTTTTTACAAAACTTTGAGTCTGTGTGAAATTTCGTGTCCGGCCTGTAACTTTGTCATGCATAGATAAATTTGAATAATACTTACTACAAATGATCAACATAACATGATGACGTGTCGTGAGTAAGACCCACACCCGTACCGCAAAGGTTAAGGTCACAATTTGAGTTTGTTTGACAACACTTTGAATTTGTGTGAGATTTCGTGTCCGGCCAGTAACTTTGTCATGTATAAATGGATTTTAATGATACTTGCTACAAATGATCAACATAACATGACGACGTGTCGCGAGTAAGACCCACATCTGCACCTGAAAGGTCAAGGTCACAATTTGAGTTTATTTGACAACACTTTGAGTTGGTGTAAGATTTCGTGTCCGACCTGTATCTTTGCCATGCATAGATGTATTTTAAAAATACTTGCTACAAATGATCAACATAACATGACGACGTGTCGCGAGTAAGACTCATACCCTTACCTCAGGTCAAGGTCACACTTTGAATTTGTTTGACAACACTTTCAATCTGTTTGAGATTTCGTGTTTAGCCTGTAATTTTGTCATGCATAGATGGATTTTGTTAATACTATCTACAAATTATCAACATAACATGATGATGTGTCGCGCGTTACACCCAGAATCCCACTTCAATGGTCAAGGTCACAATTTAACTTTTTTTGATTATATTTTCAGTCTATGGATAACTTTTAAAAAATCTTGGCTCAATTATACGCGACACTACATTTTCTCACTCGATACACAATATCCTTACTTAACTATAGATTTCTCTTACTGGGCACTAGATTTTCTAATCTATCTATACTCAACATCGTTACACAACATTTAAATTCCTTATTTGACACTATATTTTCATACGTGACACCAAATTTTCTCATTTGATACACAATATCCTTACTCGGCTATATATTTTTACTACTGACCACTAAATTTTCTAATATATATAAACTCAACATCCTTACACAATATTTAAATTCCTTATTTGACACTATATTTTTATACGCGTCACCAAATTTTCTCATTTGATAAACAACATCCTTACTCGACTATATATTTTTCTTACTAACCACTAAATTTTCTAATCTATATATACTCAACATTCTTACACAACATTAAAATTCCTTTTTTAACACTATATTTTCATACGCGACACTTGATTTTCTCACTCAGTACACAACATCCTTACTTGACTATAGATTATTCTGACTTAGCACTAGATTTTCTAATCTATATACACTCAACATCCTTACAAAATATTCAAATTTCTTATTTAATACTATATTTTCATTCACGACAATAGATTTTTCTCATTTGATACACAAAATCCATAAGTGACTATAGATTTTTTACTACGAACTAGAATTTCTAATCTATATAATATTATACTCAACATCCTTACACATCATTAAAATTCCTTATTTGACACTATATTTTCATACGCGACACTAGATTAACTATACACAACATCCTTACTTGACTATAGATTTTTCTTACTTGGCACTAGATTTTCTAATCTATATAATTATATTCAACATCCTTACACAAGATTCAAATTCCTTATTTGATACTATAATTATATTCAACATCCTTACACAAGATTCAAATTCCTTATTCGATACTATAATTATGTTCATACGTGGCACAAGACGTTCTCGCTCAATACACAACATCTTTACTTGACTATAAAGTTTTCTTACTGGGCACTAGATTTTCTAATCTATATTTACTCATCAATCTTACATGTCATTCATTTTTCTTATTTCACACTATATTTTCAAACGCGACACTGCATTTTCTCACTTGATACACAACATTCTTACTTGACTATTGAGTTTTCTTACTTGGCACTAGTTTCCTAAACTATATTTACTCAACATCATAACATGACATTCAATTTTCCTTATTTAACACTATATTGTCATACACGACACTAGATTTTCTCACTCAAAACACAACACCCTTACTTGACTATCAATTTTTCTTACTGGGCACTAGATTTTCTAATCTATATTTACTCAACACTCTTACACGGCATTCAAATTTCGAATGTCACACTGTATTTTCATACACGACACTACATTTCTCACTTGATACACAACATCCTCACTTGACTATAGATTTTTCTTACTGGGCACTAGATTTTCTTATCTATATTTACTCAACAATCTTACACTGGCATTAACATTTCTTATTTCACACTTTCTTTTCATATGCAACACTTCATTTTCTCACTTGATAAACAACATCCTTACTTGACTATAGAGTTTTCTTTCTTGGCACTAGATTTTCTAAACTATATTTACTCAACAATACCATGATATTCAATTGTACTTATTTAACACTATATTGTCATACACGACACTAGATTTTATCACTCAAAACACAACACCCTTACTTGACTATCAATTTTTCTTACTGTACACTAGATTTTCTAATCTATATTCATTCAACATTCTTACACAACATTCAAATTTCTTATTTGACACTTTATTTTTATATGTGACACTACATTTTCTCACTCGATAAACAACATCCTTACTTGGCACTAGATTTTCTAATCTATATTTACTCAACATCTTACTCGGCATTCAAATTTTGAATGTCACACTATATTTTCATACACGACACTACATTTTCTCACTTGATACACAACATCCTGTCTTGACTATAGATTTTTCTTACTGGGCACTAGATTTTCTAATCTATATTTACTCAACAATCTTACATGGTATTAACATTTCTTATTTCACACTATATTTTCATATGCGACACTACATTTTCTCACTTGATAAACAACATCCGTACTTGACTATAGAGTTTTCTTACTTGGCACTAGATTTTCTAATATATATTTACACAACATTCTTACACAACATTCAAATTTCTTATTTGACACTATATTTTTATATGTGACACTACATTTTCTCACTCGATAAACAACATCCTTACTTGACTTAAGATTTTTCTTACTGGGCACTAAATTTTCTAATCTATAATCACTTAACATCATTACATGACATTCAAATTTCTTATTTGACACTATATTTTTATACGCAACACTTCATTTTCTCACTCGATACACAACATCCTTACTTGACTATAGATTTTCTTACTGGGCACTAGATTTTCTAATCTATATTTACTCAACATTCTAACATGGCATTCGAATTTCTTATTTCACACTATATTTTTATATGTGACACTCCATTTTCTCTCTCGATACACAACATCCTTACTTGACTATAAAGTTTTCTTACTGTACACTAGATTTTCTAATCTATATTCATTCAACATTCTTACACAACATTCAAATTTCTTATTTGACACTTTATTTTTATATGCGACACTACATTATCTCACTCAATACACAACATCCTTATTCGACTATAGATTTTTCTTATTGGGCACAAAATTTTCTAATCTATATTTACTCAACATCATTACACTACATTCATATTTTTTATATAACACTTTATTTTTATACGCAACACTAGATTTTCTCACTCAATACACAACATCCTTACTTGACTATAGAGTTTAATTACTGTGCACTAGATTTTCTAATCTAAATTTACTCAACATTCTTACACAACATTCAAATTTCTTATTTGACACTATATTTTTTTACGCGACACTACAAAATCTAACTCAATACACAACATCCTTATTCGACTATAGATTTTTCTTACTGGGCACAAGATTTTCTAATCTATATTTACTCAACATTCTTACACAACATTCAAATTTCTTATTTGACACTATATTTTTTTACGCGACACTACAAAATCTAACTCAATACACAACATCCTTATTCGACTAAAGATTTTTCTTACTGGGCACAAGATTTTCTAATCTATATTTACTCAACATCATTACACTACATTCATATTTCTTATTTAACACTATATTTTTATATGCGACACTAGATTTTCTCAATCAATACACAACATCCTTACTTGACTAGAGATTTTTCTTACTGGGCACTAGATTTTCTTATCTATATTTACTCAACAGCATTACACGACATTCAAATTCCTTGTTTGACACTAAAATTTCATACGCGATACTAGAATTTCTCACTCAATCTGCAAAATCCTTACGCGACTATAAATATTTCTTACTGGGCACTAGATTTTCTAATCTATGTACACTCAATATCCCTACATCACATTTGATTTCCTAATTTGACACTATATTTTCATACGCGCCATTAGATTTTCTCACTCGATACACAACATCCTTACTCGACTATGTATTTTTCTTACTGTACACTAGATTTTCTAATCTGTATATACTAATCATCCTTACAGAACATTCAATTTTCTTGTTTGACACTATACTTTCATACGCAACACTTGATTTTCTCACTCGATACACATTTTTACACAACGCTAGGTTTTTATTACTGGGCACTAGATTTTCTTATCTATATATATTCCTTATTTCAGTTGACATATGATTTTCTTACACCACATTTCAAATCTTAAAATTAAAAAAGTTGTGAATTTCAGAAAAGTGCATCCACCATCAATATATGTAAATATGACGTTACACCATGAAGTTGTCAAATTAAACATAAATTACTCATCAAAAGCACTCCTTCAGCCTGTTAATCCTTACTTTAAAAATAGTTTCAATTTCCCCATTGTTCATTTTTTATAGAAAATTAATATAACTTTTAAAAACATAAGGATTTGTATGTTGTCAAATTAACGACTAGATTTTTCGAAAGCGAGGCAAAATATTGTGAAACATATACCTGAATTTAATCTCTTATATTTTTCTCAAAACACAATGAAAAATATATCTTTATATGTTTGTTGTTGAATGATATATCAAACTTGCATTCTTAAAGGTCATAAAATAAAATAAAATAAAATAGTTAACATTGTTTATTTAGGGTCCAGATCTTTCTGAACGGTACACGCGTAGAAACAATGGGAAATGTTAATTTTCGGTAATGTAAACATCTTGGAGGAACATTAAAATTTTATCAATTTAAGCTGAAAGATAACTTTAAAAGTATCGGTGATTGAAACTATAGTATACCAAATGGTTATTGTGAAAAATTCATACTGGTATCTTTGATATCTTTCGTGAATTAAGGTTTTGAAAAGAACCAATTGATGCCAAAAAATATACATTGCTCGGAAATGAGTAAATTGTGGATGAATTCTTTTCTAATAAAACTTAATTTATTGGTAACTTTGACAATATGACTAACTGAAAATGTATTATATCAAATGAGTTTTATCAGGTTTTCTTGTTTCTTTCTTGAGTATCTTTCGAGAATTAAGGTTTCAAAAAAGAACTCATTGAGTATAAAACCGTACATTTTGTCAATATTGTTCGATTTTAAATGTGATACCATGTTTTGTAAAACTATATGCATGAATGCGAATCATGTTTTATGAAACTATAAGCATGAATGCGAATCACGATACCATGTTTAATAAAACTATATGCATGAATGCGAATACGGATACCATATTTTATGAAACTATATCCATGAATGGGAATCAAGATACCATGTTTTATAAAACTATTTGCATGAATGCGAATCACGATACCATGTTTTATAAAACTATATATATAAATGCGAATCACAATACCATGTTCTGTAAAACTATATTCATCAAAGCGAATCACAATACCATGTTTTGTAAAAATATATGCATGAATGCGAAGCACGATACCATGTTTTCTAAACTATATGCATCAATGCGAATCATGATACCATCTTTTTATAAAACTATATGCATGGATGCAAATCACAATACCATGTTTTATGAAACTATATGCATGAATGTGAATCACAATACAATGTTTAATAAAACTACAGATACGATATTTTATAAAACTTTATGCATCAATGTGAATCACAATATCATGTTTTATATAATTATAAGCATGAATGTGAATCACGATATCATGTTTTATAAAACTGTTTCCATGAATGTTAATCAGGATAACATGTTTTATATAATTATAAGCATGAATGTGATCACGATATCATGTTTTATAACACTATATCTACGAATGTGAATCACGATATCATGTTTTATAAAACTATATCCAAGAATGCAATATCATGTTTTATGAAACTATATAGATAAATGTGAATCACAATATCATGTTTTATATAACTATAAGCATGAATGTGAATCACGATGTTATGTTTTATACAACTATATCCATGAATGTGAATCACGATACCATGTTTTATAAAACTATAAGCATGAATGTGAATCACAAAACAATGTTTGTATAACTATATCCATCAATGTGTATCACGAAATAATGTTTTATAAAAAATATATGCATGAATGTGAATCACGATGTCAATTTTTATATATTTATATGCATGAATTTCAATCACGGTATCATGTTTTATAAAACTGTTTCCATGAATGTTAATCACGATTTCATGTTTTATATAACTATAAGCATCAATGAGAATCACGATATCATGTATGAATAAACTATATCTATGAATTTTAATCATGATATCATGTTTTATAAAAACTATCGATGAAAGCGATATCATATTTTATGCAACTATATCCATCAATGTGAATCACTATAACAGACTTTATAAAACTATATCCATGAATGTGAATCACGATACCATGTTTTATAAAACTATATACATGAATGTGAATCACTATATCATGTTTTATATTACTATATATATATGAATGTAAATCACGATATCATGTATAATATAACTATAAGCATGAATGTGCATCACGAAATCACGTTTTATTTAACTATATATATGAATTTGAATCACGATATCATGTTTTATATAACTATAACCATGAATGTGCATCACGATATAATGTTTCGTATAACTATATCCAAGAATGTGAATCACGATACAATGTTTTGTATAACTATATTCATGAATGCGAATCATGATACCATGTTTTGTAATACTATATGTATGAATGCGAATCACGAGAGCATGTTTTGTAAAACTATATGCATGAATGTGAATCACAATACCATGTTTAGTAAAACTGTATGCATCAAAGCGAATCATGATACCATGTTTTGTAAATTATATGCATGAATCGTATCACTATACAATGTTTTATAAAACTATATGCATCAATGCAAATCACGATACCATGTTTTATGAAACTATATGCATGAATGCGAATCACGATACCATGTTTAATAAAACTATAGGTATGAACGCAAAAAAAGGTTGGCATATTTTATAAAACTATATCCATGAATGTGAATCATGATACCATGTTTAATAAAACTATATGCATGAATGCGGATCACGAAATCATGTTTTATAAAACTATATATATGAATGAATGTGAATCACGATATCATGTTTAATGAAACTAATATGCATGAATATGAATCATGATACCATGTTTTGCAAAACTATATGCATGGATGCGAATCACGATACCATGTTTTATAAAACTCTATCCATGAATGTGAATCACGATACCATATTTTATAAAACTAAATGCATTAATTCGAATCACGGTACCATGTTTAATAAAACTATTTCCATGAATGTGAATCACGGTATCATATTTTATAAAATTATATTTATGAATGCGAATCACGATATCATGTTTTATAAAACTATATGCAGGAATGAGAATCAGGATATCATGTTTTATAAAACTATATATATATGAATGTGAATCACGTTATCATGTTTTATAAAACTATATCCATGAATGTGAATCACGATACCATGTTTTATAAAACTGAAAGCATGAATGTGAATCAAGATACAATGTTTTGTGTAACTATATGCATGAATGTGAATCACGATACAATATTTTTGTATAACTATATGCATGAATGTCAATCACGATATAATGTTTTATAAAACTATATGCATGAATGTGAATCACGATATCATGTTTTATAAAACTGATTCCATGAATATTAATCACGATATCATGTTTTATATAACTATAAGCATGAATGTGAATCACGATATCATGTTTTATAAAACTAAATACATGAATGTGAATCACGATACCATGTTTTATAAAAATTTATGCATGAATGTGAATCACGATATCATGTTTTATATAAATATATATATGAATGTGAATCACGATATCATGTTTGATATAACTATAAGCATTAATGTGAATCAATCACAATATCATGTTTTATAAAACTATATTGATGAAAATGAATCAGGATATCATGTTTTATAAAACTATATTGTGCATGAATGTGAATCACGATATCATGTTTTATAAAACTATATCCATAAAGGTGAATTACGTTACAATGATTTGTATTACTTTATCCATGAATGTGAATCACGATACCATGTTTTGTATAACTATATGCATCAATGTGAATCACGATATCATGTTTTATAAAACTGTTTCCATCAATGTTAATCGCGATATCATGTTTTATATAACTATAAGCATGAATGTGAATCACGATATAATGTTTTAAAAAAATATATCTATGAATGTGAATCACGATATCACGTTTTATAAAACTATCCATGAATGCGAGATAATGTTTTATCAAACTAAATCCATGAATGTGAATCACGATAACATGTTTTTTATAAATATATCCATGAATGTGAATCACGATACCATGTTTTAAAAAACTATATGCATGAATGTGAATCACGATATCAAGGTGAATCACGATATCATGTTTTATATAACTATATCCATCAATGTAAACCACGATATCAAGTTTAATATAACTATAAGCATGAATGTGAATCACGATATCATGTTCCATATAACTATATGCATGAATGTGAATCACGATTTAATGTTTTTTAATAAATATTTATATAAATGTGAATCATAATATCATGTTTTTATAAAACCATATATATGAGTGTGAATCACGATATCATGTTTTATAAAACTATAAATTTGAATGTGAATCACAATACCATGATTTATAAAACTATATCCATGAATGTGAATCACGATATCATGTTTTATAAAACTATATATATGAATGTGAGTCACAATACCATTTTTATAAAACTATATCCATGAATGTGAATCACGATATCATGTTTTATAAAACTATATCCATGAATGCGAATCACAATATCATGTTTTATAAAACTATACCCATGAATGCAATCACAATACCATGTTTTATATTACAATATTCATGAATGTGAATTGCTTGTTTTATAAAGCCATATGTATGAATTTGATTATTTCACACAGACTAATGTATACACAAGTATTAATTAAAGCAGACTGATGTATACACATGTATTATTTTACGCAGACTGATGTAAACACATGTATTAATTCAAGCAGACTTATATATACACACGTATTAATTCAAGCAGACTGATGTATACACACGTATTAATTCAAGCAGACTGATGTATACACACGTATTTATTCATGCAGACTGATGTAAACACACGTTTTAATTCATGCAGACTGATGTTAACACACGTATTAATTCATGCATACTGATGAATACACAGGTATTAATTCATGCAGACTGATGTAAACACACGTATTAATTCAAACAGACTGATGTATACACACGTATTAATAGACACAGACTGATGTATACACACGTATTAAGTCATGCAGACTGATGTATACACACGTATTAATTCAAGCAGACTGATGTATATACACGTATTAATTCAAGCAGACTGATGTATACACATGTATTAATTCATGCATACTGATGTATACCCACGTATTAATTCATGTAGACTGATGTAAACACACGTATTAATTCATGCAGACTGATGTAAACACACGTATTAATTCATACAGACTGGTGTATACACAGGTATTAATAGACACAGACTGATGTATACACACGTATAAATTCAAGCAGACTGATGTATACTCACGTATTAGTTCATGCAGACTGATGCACACAGAAGTATTGATTCATGCAGACTGATGTATACCCACGTATTAATTCATGCATACTGATGTATACACAATTATTAATTCATGTAGACTGATGTATACACACGTATTCATTCACGCAGACTGATGTTTACACACGTATTGATTCATGCAGACTGATGTTTACACACGTATTGATTCATGCAGACTGATCTATACACATGTTTTAATTCTTGCAGACTGATGTATACACACGTATTATATCATGCAGACTGATGTATATACACGTTTTAATTCATGCAGACTTTGTTACCAAAACGAATATTCTACGATGAAGTTTAATTTAATGTGGTCACTTCCGGTTTATTTAAACGACCGTATCTCAGCTCAGGTTACGTTAAGGAGATTAACTTTTGACTGATGAATGGGCTATTATGTTCATATCCGGTAGACGCTAGACATACTGGGGTAACGTAAAGGTATTAACTCTCACATATCAATAGACCATTGTGGTGTAAGCTTGACACTAATCTCTTAGCGTGGGGGTTCGACTTATGCAATGGTTGTGAAATGCTATACCTAAAAATAGAAAAGACGTGCGCAACACGTGACTCTGTGTCGTGTGCAAAAATTCACGTTGGGAATTCATTTGAGTGTTGACCGTTGTAGAAGAAACATGTAAGTTATTTAAAATACAGAGTCTAATTAATTATTCAGTAGTGTTCATGCTTATTTATTTATTTTTAATTATTCATTCAGTTATTATTAGTTAGTTTTAATTATTTATTATTATTTATTTAATTTATTACAGTAGTACTTGTTATATAAATAAATGTAGTTCATATTTAGTTTTTTAAGAAACGGTTGTCACTAAAACGTCTCATAAACGGAAGGCGTTCATTTGAGTGTTATTTATAGAGTCTATATTTAATTATTTATTCAGTTATTTGTTCATTACAGTTTTAATTATTTATTCAGTTATTTATTTCAGTTAGTTTTAATTATTTGTTATTATATTTTTAGTAGTAGTTGTTATATAAATAGATGTAGTTCATGTTTAGTTTTTTAAGAAACGGTTGTCACTAAAACATCTCCGTTTACGGCTGAGGGCCTTATCCCCTTAATGTCCGCGACCACGCCCGAGATCGAGTATACAAGTCAGCTCTGTATACTTTTGAAACGTTTTTATCAAACGCATGACTATCGTTCTAAACTTCGATATGATGTCAAGTCCGTTTCTATATTTAAACTATGGCCGCACAATGACGAACATCCAAAATGGCCGCCGCGCATGCGCAAACATTTAATCATCAGTAGTCATCCAAGATGGCCGCCTTCCGACACGCGTTCAAAATGGCCGCCGCTCAACACACATCCAAAATGGCCGCTACGCATGCGCTATAAAGATGGCCGCCGTCCATGTGCAGTCCGTGCGTTAAAGGGCAAATATACTACTCACACGTATTAATTCAAGCTGACTGATGTATACACACGTATTTATTCAAGCAGACTGATGTATACACACGTATAATTCAAGCAGACTGATGTGTATACACACGTATTAATTCAAGCAGACTGATGTATACACACGTATTTATTCAAGCAGA
This sequence comes from Panopea generosa, assembly GCA_029582155.1. NCBI lineage: Eukaryota > Metazoa > Mollusca > Bivalvia > Adapedonta > Hiatellidae > Panopea > Panopea generosa. Next base: position 33,329,910 of record CM055903.1, on the reverse strand, counting down.
CTGATGTAAACACACGTATTAATTCAAGCAAACTGATGAATGAATACACATGTATTAATTCCAAATCCACATAATATCATAACGCAGAGTTACATTGACAGAAATCATTCAATACAGTCCACGCGAACACATCTTAAAGTCACACCTAAACCAAACTTACAGTTAAATGCGTAAGATCCAAAACTCGAATATCTGCATGCAGGTTAATATGGGTATATATTATATAATATTTATAATCTTTGTTAATTCACAAAGGACATTATAAAAGATAACAAAAATACTCACATTGTGTCACGCTCATGTATTATTTATACTATTTCTACATATAGTCGATCCGAAATACTTAAGTCCAAACAGTTTAATAAAACGGAGATAAACAAAACACTTAGAGTAGTATTCCGTTGAAGTCAATGCCATATTAACATGTTGCATGACTGTGGGTAGTTTCACAGCTAGGAACCAAACTTTGTGATACTGGGTCAAAGACTTTCAAAGAAACTGGCTCTAAATGCAAACATTTGGTAGGCTAAATAAAGTATCCGTAAAGGCCAATGCCACCAGAAAAAAATGCTTCATGGCTTTGAGTATTGTTAACCATTACACATTTATGTACTTGCTATAATGACTTTGGGGAAAACTGTTGGAAAGAAACAGAGCTAAATGCAAAACATAACATTCTGTAGACAAATTTAATATCCGCAGCCATCTAACTGTATGGTTTTAAGTGCATTACACAACTATGAACAAACGTTGGTGCCTCTTTGACGAAAAGTTTCTCACTTTAGTATATTTAGTAGACCATTTAATTATTTGCAGAGGCCAATGTGTTCTTAGAAATTCTGTATTGCTGTTGCTTTTTGTCATGTGCGACCTTTAAATAGGGTTGCTTTTTGTCATGTGCGACCGTTAAATACAGTTAAATACAGTCGCCTTCTGTTATGTGCGACCTTTAAATATAGTTGACAGTTAATTGTTATAGAAATAATTTAAAAAGCAAACAAAAATACATCTTGATCAATTAGTTCATTGATTTAGTAAACCATGGCAACTAGGTGTAGATGCAATACGACGCAATGTTCTCTTGTGATCATGTATATTGACCAATCAAAATGAACTAAAGTAGTAACGATTATCCATAGGATCCGTTTCACTAAACATTTCAAGCTGAGAGTTTCTTCAGCGCAAAGACCTTAATTTTTAAGTGAACACTTCTTAACCCTTAAGTATAGAATACCATTCAAAATAATGCAAATGAAATTATAGCATTTCAACGATTGGATTGAGGAAAATTTCAAACTGAGATGTTTAGTGAAACTGCACTGCAGCCTTAGATCTGTTCCACTAACCTTCGTAAGTTTACTTCTTAGCGTAAAATATGTTACGAAAGATACGGAAAAAATCATACATGTCATTTATTACTGCACTGTCATTTTCATATTTTGAGACTTTTTCTGGTGTTTGGGATTTGACTATTTGTTTATGGGATAAGTTCTCATCATGATGCTGTTGTTATGTCAGGAGTTACTGACGACATGCCTACATTTAGGAATCAATATATCCTGATTACCCTTCTCCTGTTTGTTGTTTGCTTTGGAAAGCAAGCAAGATGGAATGACGATTTCTCATACCCCACCACCGTCCTTAACCTGAAGACAGTACATCATAGCTGTTGTAAATATGATATACCTGTGTGAGAGCGTGTATACTGCCTGCGACCGCCAATTATGAGAGACAGCGATGAACTTGGATGTATCTATACCATTATTAAAGTTTAGAAGTCTAGAACAGTTGTGTGTGATTATTTAGTTCCATTATCAAGAATCGTGACATGGTGTTAGAAGTAAACTGGACTTATTCAAGTTAGAAAAAAGACTTTATTCAGGGCCCTGAATACACATTAATGTATGATTGGAATATTGCTACGAAATAAAGTAGAATATATCGTACGTGCGAAAATGCGTTTCAACATCCAGTAACAAAGATGACGGGGACGTGCAGGTTTCTTGTTTAATATATTCAAAAAGAAGTGAAGTTGAACATATATTCAAATCATACAATTTTTCAAATGATGATCAAAAGAAATTCGGCGAAAAAATATTTCAGTCGTAAATAAACATTATCCATAAAAGTGCAATGAAACAAAAAACGGTGAATCAGTGGAGTATTTCATTAGAAATCAATACGAACTCGCTGAAACGTGTAACTTTGAATAAGCCATAAAGCCGGAACAAATTCGAGACCTATTGTGGTCGGAATTATAGACAAAGAACTTTAAGAGAAAATTCAATTGAAAATGGACTTTACACTTGATGATACAATTACAATGGCACGCAAAAGTGCTTTTTAAAGGACAGATCGAGGCACAATAAATGACTGGGTTAAATGATGCTGATGCTGTTAAATGGGAAGCCAAACTAAAATGGACACAATGGCATGGCCAATCCGGTTATCGGTACAGCGAGCAGTCTCACCGAAAAGGGAACACAGGACGGCCGAGGTAAAGAACAAGATGAACCCGAAACACGGAGAAAAGGGACTTTGTCCATTTATGGAGAAAAAAATGTATAAAATGTTGTAAACGTGACCATTTATCAGTGTTTTGTTTAACAAAACAAGTGCATGTGATTTTGAAAAAGAGTATTATTTCAGTGACAATGAATATGAATCGGACTGTGAAAACTGTAAGTACTATATCGGGGCGGTTGACTATGACAATTTTCATACTGATCCATGGAGAGTAGAATTAGAGATATGCATTTACATGTCATATTCAGAATTGATATATGGGCAGATGTTACAATCATGGCCGAGTCAACATATAGAGCACTAGCTAAATGTTCCACTCTCAAATCTACATCTTCGGTGTTTACAAATCCTTGGGGTCTTATCGATGGTAAAGGTAATCTTACCGCAGAAACAAGGCGAGATGGGAGAAAGTACCTATTTTGAATGTATTTTTATAGTTGCAGATAGCAACTAAACTTATCTCCTTGATAGGGGAGTGGCAGTTTCGATGAAACTGGTACAGACAATAAATGGAATTTCAGGAAATTAATTCGGTACCACTGGTCTTTTACAGTGTGAGCTTGTGAAAATTGAACTTAAGCCTAACGCGAATCTATATAGTATAAGCACTTCTTGTTATCCGGGAATGCGAATTCTTGCTAAAATTGATAAAGGAAAGAAATGTTTAAGATGTTTAGTAGATACCGGTGCCATGGTTAGTTCAATTCATTACAAAATAAACAAAGAATTGATGAATAAACCGAGATTAGAAAACAAGTTTGTAAATTTACAATCAGTTGATGGTAACTTATTAAATGTGTTAGGTAGAATAAATTTAAAATTTTAAAATGAAGGGAGAGAAAATTGAACCCCCCTTTTATATAGTGTCAGGCATGAATAGAATGTAATATTAGGATTTTTTGTATGAAAATGGAGTTAGGTTATTTTATGATTTAGGATGTTTACGTATAAGGAAAGTAATGGTTCCACTAGTAAGTAATATTCTTATAGGTTCAGTTGTAAGATTAGATAGAAAGGTTACTTTGAAACCATATTCAAAGTTAGTATGTACCGGTAGGATTAAGAATAATTCGAGCATTTCAGAAAATAATAGTTATGTTATTGACAAGTGTGAGACAGGTCACTTGAGTAATCGACCTGAATAAGTTATTGTTGATTCAGTAGTTTAAAGAATTAAAGCAGGAAAATTACCAATCGTTATACATGTAGTTAATGAAGGAAACCAGACTCAGAATATAAAGAAGGTACAATGATAGCACGTTTAAATGAAATATCAGAAGTGTATGCAGTCAGTGACACACAGTTTTCAGAAAAAGCAAATAGTCAGTCTAAACAGTCACTTGATGATTTTTTCAAGAAAATAAATGCACCTGAGGAACATAAGGAGAAAATAGCGGTTACATATTCAGATGGGAGAAACTGAAATGAACACTTTCCGGTAACAGGTATACATATATATACAGTTATATGTACTTACTCATGCTGGATTGAATAATATCCATTGCCAGATATGTCAAATGACTCGATTTTACACGTGCTGCTCAAGGAAATTTCCCCAAGACATTCAATACTGAGTGATAATGGAAGTGAAAATGTGTCCCGAAAGGATATAAAGACACTCACTTACTTAAATGTTAAGTGCATAACAACTAGCCGACATAGAACTTGAACATTAACAAAGAGCGATGAGAAACGAAATGACGATATAGTCAGAAACTTGAAATTGTTCAGATGTAATAAGTATATCGTGACTTAATTTTTATCTTTTTAAAAGAAAGTATATTGAATACATTCTTTTCATTTGAGAGGGGCGTATATCTTATAGTCACTCAATAATTGATTGATTTTTATTAGTTTGATAATGTAATATCTTAAAGCCAAGATATAATGCTTATGTGGGATATTAGAAAAGGTGATACAGCAAGTGGTCATTATTATACGGTAGGTCCGTACTGGGCAAAGCATGAAAGATTGGAGATCACTTCTGATGAGTGATGTGCTGTCAACAGCATAACGTATGTACAATTTTATATTCCGAACATCTGTCCAACATGTACATGAAAAACGCGACTTGTATATGAATTACCTGACTTTTATTAGTGTGCAGTAGAGAGTTATAAAGAAAGCATATAGTATGAGTGAGAGGAGGGCTTTTAGGAAAGTGATATCTTAGGTTCAGTTAGGTCTGGGATGTAGTGAGATTGAGAGTTGGATTTGAGAGTCCGGGGGGATGTGTGGGTTATGCTACAAGATGGGAGTCTGTCTGAACTATGTTTTGAATCGTACATATGTGTTAAGAGAATTCATTCAAGTTTAAACGAAATGTTATAAGAATGTATAAATAAATATGTATAGAAAAACTCTGCGATTTCTGTTAGTTTATGTTGATGTTGGAACACTTGCAGTGCTTACACTATATAGATTCGCATTAGGCTTAAGTTCAATTTTCACAAGCTCACACTGTAAAAGACCAGTGGTACCGAATTAATTTCCTGAAATTCCATTTATTGTCATTACCAGTTTCATCGAAACTGCCACTCCACTATCAAGGAGATTATTTTGGTTGCTTCCTGCAGCTATAAACATTCTAAATAGGTACTTTCTCCCATCTCGCCTTGTTTCTGCGGTAAGATTACCTTTACCATCGATGAGACCCCAAGGATTTCTAAACACCGAAGATGTAGATATGAGAGCGGGACATTTAGCTAGTGCTCTATATGTTGACTCGGCCATGATAGTAACATCTGCCTATATATCAATTCTGAATATGACATGTAAAATGCATATCTCTAATTCTACTCTCCATGGATCAGTATGAAAATTGTCATAGTCAACCGCCCCGATATAGTACTTACAGTTTTCACAGTCCGATTCATATTCATTGTCACTGAAATAATACTCTTTTTCAAAATCACATGCACTTGTTTTGTTATACAAAACACTGATAAATGGTCACGTTTACAACATTTTATACAATTTTTTCTCCATAAATGGACAAAGTCCCTTTTCTCCGTGTTTCGGGTTCATCTTGTTCTTTACTTCGGCCGTCCTGTGTTCCCTTTTCGGTGAGACTGCTCGCTGTACCGATAACCGGATTGGCCGTGCCATTGTGTCCATTTTAGTTTGGCTTCCCATTTAACAGCATCAGCATCATTTAACCCAGTCATTTGTTGTGCTTTGACTTGTCCTTTAACAAGCACTTTTGCGTGCCATTGTAATTGCATCATCAAGTGTTAAGTCCATTTTCAATTGAATTTCCTCTTACAGTTCTTTGTCTATAATTCCGACCACAATAGGTCTCGAATTTGTTCCGGCTTTATGGCTTATTCAAAGTTACACGTTTCAGCGAGTTCGTATTGATTTCTAATGAAATACTCCACTGATTCACCTTTTTTTGTTTCATTGCACTTTTATGGATAATGTTTATTTACGACTGAAATGTTTTTTCGTCGAATTTCTTTTGATCATCATTTGAAAAATTGAATGATTTGAATATATGTTCAACTTCACTTCTTTTTGAATATATTAAACAAGAAACCTGCACGTCCCCATCATCTTTGTAACTGGATGTTGAAACGCTTTTTCGCATGCTTATATTCTACTTAATTTCGTAGCAATATTCCAATCATACATTTATGTGTATTCAGGACCCTGAATAAAGTCCTTTTTCTAACTTGAATAAGCCCAGTTTACTTCTAACACCATGTCACGATTCTTGATCATGGAACTAAATAATCACAACTGTTTTAGACTACTCAACTTTAATAATCGTCAAGATACATCCCAGATCATCGCTGTCTCTCATAATTGGCGGTACTTAATATTCATAGCGCAGGCAGTATACACGCTCTCACACTGGTATATCATATTTAGAACAGCTATGTTGTAGTGTCTTCAGGTTAAGGACTGGTGGTGGAGTATGAGAAATCGTCATCCCATCCTGCTTGTTTTCCAAGTCAAACTAAAACCGGAGAAGGGGAATCAGGATATATTGATTCCTAAATGTAAGCATGTCGTCAGGTACTCCTGACATAACAACAGCATCATGATGAGAACTTATCCCATAAACAAATAGTCAAATCCCAAACACCAGAAAAAGTCTCAAAATATGAAAATGTCAGTGCAGTAATAAATGACATGTGTGATTTTTTCCGTATCTTTCGTAACATATTTTACGCTGAGAAGTAAACTTACGAAGGTTAGTGGAACGGATCTAAGGCTGCAGTGCAGTTTCACTAAACATCTCAGTTTGAGATTTTCCTCAATCAAATCGTTGAAATGCTATAATTTCATTTGCATTATTTTGAATGGTATTCTTTACTTAAGGGTTAAGAAGTGTTCACTTAAAAATTAAGGTCTTTGCGCTGAAGAAACTCTCAGCTTGAAATGTTTAGTGAAACGGATCCTATGGATAATCGTTACTACTTTAGTTCATTTTGATTGGTCAATATACATGATCACCAGAGAACATTGCGTCGTATTGCATCTACACCTAGTTGCCATGGTTTACTAAATCAACTATAACTAATATATCAAGATGTATATTTTGTTTGCTTTTTAAATTATTTATGTAACAATGTATCTGTCAACTATATTTAAAGGTCGCACATAACAGAAGGCGACTGTATTTAACTGTATTTAACGGTCGCACATTACAAAACGCAACCCTATTTAAAGGTCGCACATGACAAAAAGCAACAGCAATACAGATTTTCTAGGAACACATTGACCTCTGCAAATAATCAACATGGTCTACTTAATATACTAAAGTTTGAAACCATTCGACAAAGAGGCACCGACGTTTGTTCATAGTTGTGTAATGTACTTAAAACCATACAGTTAGATGGCTGCGGATATTAAATTTGTCTACAGAATGTTATGTTTTGCATTTAGCTCTGTTTTTTTCCAACAGTTTTCCCCAAAGTCATTATAGCAAGTACATAAATGTGTAATGGTTACCATTACTCAAAGCCATGAAGCATTTTTCTGGTGGCATTGGCCTTTACGGATACCTTTTTTAGCCTACCAATTGTTTGCATTTAGAGCCAGTTTCTTTGAAACTCTTTGACCCAGTATCACAAAGTTTGGTTCCTAGCTGTGTAACTATCCACAGTCATGCAACATGTTTATATGGCATTGACTGCAACGAATACTACTCTAAGTGTTTTGTTTATCTCCGTTTTATGGAACTGTTTGGACTTAAGTATTTCGGATCGACTATATGTAGAAATAGTATAAATAATACATGAGCGTGACACAATGTGAGTATTTTTGTTATGTTTTATAATGTCCTTTGTGAATTAACAAAGATTGTAAATATTATATAATATATACCCATATTAACCTGCATGCAGATATTAGTTTTTGGATATTACGCATTTAACTGTAAGTTTGGTTGAGGTGTGACTTTAAGATGTGCTCGCGTGGACTGGATTGAATGATTTCTGTCAATGTAACTCTGAGTTATGATCTTATGTGGATTTGGAATTAATACATGTGTAAACATCAGTTTGTTTCAATTAATACGTGTGTTTACATAAGTCTGCTTGAATTAATACGTGTGTATACATCAGTCTGCTTGAATTAATACATGTGTATACATCAGTCTGCATGAATAAAAACGTGTGTATACATCAGTTTGCTTGAATTAATACGTGTGTATACATCAGTCTTCTTGAATTAATACGTGTGTATACATCAGTCTGCTTCAATTGATACGTGTGTATACATCAGTCTGCATGAATTAATACATGTGTATACATCATTCTGCATTAATGAATACGTGTGTATACATCAGTCTGCATGAATTAATACGTGTGTATACATTAATCTGCTTGAATTTATACGTGTGTATACATCAGTCTGCATTGATTAATACATGTGTATACATCAGTCTGCATGAATTAATACGTGTGTATACACCAGTCTGCATTAATTAATACGTGTGTATACAATAATCTGCTTGAATTTTTACGTGTGTTTACATCAGTCTACATGAAATAACGTGTGTATACGTCAGTCTGCATGAATTAATAAGTGTGTATACATTAATCTGCTTGAATTTATACGTGTGTATACATCAGTTTGCTTGAATTAATATAATTGTATACATCAGTCTGCATGAATTAATGCGTGTGTAAACATCAGTCTGCTTGAATTAATACGTGTGAATACACCAGCCTGCTTGAATTAATACGTGTATATACATCAGTTTGCTTGAATTAATACATGTGTATACATCAGTCAGCTAAATTAATACGTGTGTAAACATCAGTCTGCGTTTATTAATACATGTGTATACATCAGTCTGCATGAATGAATACGTGTGTATACATCAGTCTGCATGAACTAACACGTGTGTATACATCAGTCTGCTTCAATTAATACGTGTGTAAACATCGGTCTGCATGAATTAATACATGTGTATACATCAGTCTGCATGAATGAATACGTGTGTATACATCAGTCTGCATGAATTAATACGTGTGTATACATTAATCTGCTTGAAGTTATACGTGTGTAAACATCAGTCTGCATTGATTAATACATGTGTATACATCTGTCTGCATGAATTAATACGTGTGTATACACCAGTTTGCATGAATTAATACGTGTGTATACAATAATCTGCTTGAATTTATACATGTGTATACATCAGTCTGGATGAAATAACGTGTGTATACATCAGTCTGCATGAATTAATAAGTGTGTATACATTAATCTGCTTGAATTTATACGTGTGTATACATCAGTTTGCTAGAATTAATATATGTGTATACATCAGTCTGCATGAATTAATGCGTGTGTAAACATCAGTCTGCTTGAATTATTACGTGTGTTTACATCAGCCTGCTTGAATTGATACGTGTGTATACGTCAGTCTGCTTGAATTAATGCATGTGTATACATTAGTCAGCTAAATTAATACGTGTGTATACATCAGTCTTTGTCAATTAATACGTGTGTATACATTAGTCTGCATGAACTAATACGTGTGTAAACATCAGTCTGCATCAATTAATACGTTCAATTAATACGTGTGTAAACATCAGTCTGCGTCAATTAATACGTGTGTAAACATCATTCTGTATGAATTAGTACGTGTGTATACATCAGTTTGATGCATCGATACGTGTGTAAAAATCAGTCTGCTTGAATTAATACATTTGTATACATCAGTCTGCGTCAAATAATACGTGTGTATACATCAGTCTACTTGAATTAATACGTGTATATACATGAGTCTGCGTGAATTAATCACATTCATACTGATGGTTTTATAAAACAAGCTATTGTTATTCATATACATGGATATTATTATATAAAACATGGTATTGTGATTCGCATTCATGGATATAGTTTTATAAAACATGGTATTGAGATTCGCATTCATGGATATAGTTTTAAAAAAACATGGTATTGAGATTCGCATTTATATATATAATTTTATAAAACATGATATCGTTATTCACATTCATGGATATAGTTTTATTAAACATGATATCATGATTCACATTCACGCATATAGTTTTATAAAACGTGATATGGGGATTCACATTCACGCATATAGTTTTATAAAACGTGATATTGGGATTCACATTCATGCATATAGTTATATAAAACATGATATAGTGATTCACATTTATGTATTTTTTTTTATAAAACATGATATCATGATTCACATTCATGCATATAGTTTTATAAAACATGCTATTGTGATTCACATTCATGCATATAGTTTTAAAAAACATGATATCGTGATTAACATTCATGGATATAGTTTTATGAAACATAATATCTTGATTCACATTGAAGGATATAGTATTATAAAACATGATATCGTGATTCACAATAATACATATAGTTTTTTAAACACGATATTGTGATTCACATTCATGGACAATTTTATAAAATATGCTATCGGGATTCACATTCATGCTTATCGTTATATGAAACGTGATATCGGGATCCACATTCATATATATATATAGTTATATTAAACATGATATTGTGATTCACATTCATGCATATAATTTTATAAAACATGGTACTGTGATTCAAATTCATGCATATAGTTTTAAAAAACATGATATCGTGATTAACATTCATGCGTATAGTTTTATAAAACATGATATCGTAATTCACATTCATGCATTTAGTTATATAATAATTGATATCGTGATTCACATTCATGCATATAGTTATATAAAACATGGTATCGTGATTCACTTCCATATATAAAGTTTTATAAAATATGATATCGTGATTCACATTCATGCATATAGTTATAATAAAGATGATATCGTGATTCACCTGCATGATTATAGTTATATAAAATATGATATCGCATTTATTGATAGTTTTATAAAACATGATATCGTGATTCACATTCATAGATATAGTTTTTTAAAACATGATATCGTGAATACATTCATGCTTATAGTTATATAAAACATGATATTGTGATTCACATTCATGAGCAGATTTATAAAACATGATATCTTGATTCACATTCATGCATATAGTTATACAAAACATGATATCGTGATTAACATTGATGGATATAGTTTTATAAAACATGATATCTTGATTCACATTAGTGCATATAGTTATATAAAACTTGATATCGAGATTCACATTCATGCATATAGTAATATAAAACTTGATATCGATATTCACATTCATGCATATAGTTATATAAAACATGGTATCGTGATTCACATTCATATATTTAGTTTTATAACACATGATATCTTGATTGACATTCATGCATATAGTTTTATAAAATATGGTATCGTGATTCACATTCTTATATAGAGTTTTATAAAACATGATATCGTGATTCTCTTTCATGCATATAGTTATATAAAACATAATATCGTGATTCACATGCATTCTTATAGTTATATAAAACATGATATCGTGATTCACATTCATATATACAGTTTTGTATAACATGATACATTGATTCACATTCATAGATATAGTTATATAAAACATGATATGGTGATTCACATTCATATATATAGTTTTATAAAACATGATATCGTGATTCATATTCATGGATATAGTTTTATAAAACATGGTATCGCGATTCACTTTCATGCATATAGTTTTATAAAACATGATACTGTGTTTTACATTCATGTATATAGTTTTATAAAACGTGATATCGTGATTCACATTTGTATATATAGTTTCATAAAACATGATATCGTTATTCACATTCATGCATATAGTTATATAATACTTGATATCGTGATTCACATTCATGCATATAGTTATATAAAACATGGTATCGTGATTCACTTCCATATAAACATGATATCGTGATTCACATTCATGCATAAAGTTATAAAAAAGATGATATCGTGATTCACATGCATGATTATAGTTAAATAAAATATGATATCGCATTTATTGATAGTTTTATAAAACATGATATCGTGATTCACATTCATAGATATAGTTTTTTAAAACATGATATCGTGGTTAACATTCATGCTTATAGTTATATAAAACATGATATCGTGATTAACATTCATATATATAGTTTTATAGAACATGATATCGTGATTCACATTCATTTATATAGTTTTATAAAACATGATATCGTGATTCACATTCATGGATATAGGTTTATAAAACATAATATCGTGGTTCACATTGAAGGATATAGTTTTATAAAACATGATATCGTGATTCACATTCATGATTTTAGTTATATAAAACATGATATAGTGATTAACATTCATATATATATATAGTTTTATAAAACATGATATCATGGTTAACATTCATTTATATAGTTTTATAAAACATGATATTGTGATTCATATTCATGGATATAGGTTTATAAAACATAATATCGCGGTTCACATTTGAAGGATATAGTTTTATAAAACATGATATCGTGATTCACATTCATGATTTTAGTTATATAAAACATGGTATTGTGATTCACATTCATCAATATAGTTTTATAAAACATGATATCGTGATTCACATTGATGCATATAGGTTTACAAAACATGGTTTCGTGATTCACATTCAAACATATAGTTATATAAAACTTGATATCATGATTCACATTCATGCAAATAGTTATATAAAACATGATATCTTGATTCACATTGAAGGATATAGTTTTATAAAACATGATATCGTGATTCACATTCATGCATAAAGGTTTACAAAACATGGTATCGTGATTTACATTCATGCACATAGTTATATAAAACATGATATCGTGATTCACATTCATGCATATAGTAATATAAAACATGGTATCGTGATTCACATTCTTATATATAGTTTTATAAAACATGATATCGTGATTCAATTTCATGAATATAGTTATATAAAATTTGTTATCGTGATTCACATTCATATATATAGTTTTATAAAACATGATATCGTGATTCACATTCATGGATATAGTTTTCTAAAAGATGATATCGTGATTCACTTTCATACATATAGTTTCATAAAACATGATATTCTCATTAACATTGATATATATAGTTTTATAAAACGTGATATCGTGATTCATATTGATATATATAGTTTCGTAAAACATGATATCGTGATTCACAGTCATGGATATAGGTTTATAAAACATGATATAGTTATTCACACTGATGGATTTTTTTCATAAAACATGATATTGTGATTAACATTGATATATTTAGTTTTATAAAACGTGACATCGTGATTCACATTGATATATATAATCTTATAAAACATGGTATTGTGATTAATATTCATGCATATAGTATTATAAAACATGATATTATGATTCACATTCATACATATAGTTTGATAAAAAAATGATATCGTGATTCACATTCATATATATAATTTACATGATATTGTGATTCATATTCATAAATATATAGTTATATAAAACATTATATCGTGATTCACATTCATGCATACAGTTTCATAAAACATGATATTGTGATTCACATTCATGCATATAGTTTCATAAAACATGATATTGAGATTCACATTCATATATATGTAGTTTTATAAAACACGATATTGTAATTCACATTCATGGACAGTTTTATAAAACATGATATCGGGATTCACATTCATGCATATAGTTATATAAAACTTGATATCGTGATTCACATTGATGCATATAGTTATATAAAACAAGGTATCGTGATTCACTTTCATATATATAGTTTTATAAAACATGATATCGTGATTCACATTGATGCATATAGTTATATAAAACTTGATATCGAGATTCACATTCATGTATATAGTTATATAAAACATGGTATAGAGATTCACATTCATATATTTAGTTTTATAAAACATGATATCTTGATCCAAATTCATGCATATAATGATATAAAACAGGATATTGTGATTCACATGCATGATTATATTTTCATAAAACATGATATCGTGATTCATATTCATATATATATGGTTTTGTAAAACATGATATCGTGATTCACATTCATTGATATAGTTTTATTAAACATGATATCGTGGTTTACATTCATATATATATAGTTTTATAAAACATTATATAGTGATTTACATTCATGAATATAGTTTTATAAAACATTATATCGTGATTCACATTCATGGATATAGTTTTATAAAACATGGTATCGTGATTCACTTTCATGCATATAGTTATATAAAACATTGTATCGTGATTCACATTCATGGATATAGTTTTATAAAACATGATATTGTTATTGACATTCATATATATAGATTTATAAAACATGATATCATGATTCACATTCATTTATATAGTTTTATAAAACATGATATCGTGATTCACATTCATGGATATAGGTTTATAAAACATAATATCGTGATTCAAATTGAAGGATATATTTTTATAAAACATGATATTGTGATTCACGTTCATGATTTTAGTTATATAAAACATGATATTGTGATTCACATTCATCAATATAGTTTTATAAAACATGATATTGTGATTCAAATTCATGCATATAGTTTTATAAAACATGGTATCGTGATTTACAATGATGCATACAATTATATAATACTTGATATCGTGATTCACTTACATGCATATAGTTTTATAAAACATGATATTGTGATTCACATTCATATATATAATTTTATGAAACGTGATATCGTGATTCACATTTATATATATAGTTTTATAAAACATGATATCCTGATTCACAATCATGAATATAGTTTCATAAAACATGATGTCGTTATACACACTTATGGATTTTTTCTATAAAACATGATATCGTGATTCACATTCATGGATATAGTTTTATAAAACATGATATCGTGATTCACATTCATGATTTTAGTTATATAAAACATGAAATTTTTAGTTATATAAAACATGAAATTGTGATTCACATTCATCAATATAGTTTTATAAAACATGATATCGTGATTCAAATTCATGCATATAGTTTTATAAAACATGGTATCGTGATTTACATTGATGCATACAGTTATATAAAACTTGATATCGTGATTCACATTGAAGGATATAGTTTTATAAAACATGATATTGTGATTCACATTGAAGGATATAGTTTTATAAAACATGATATCGTGATTCACATTCATGCATATATGTTTGCAAAACATGGTATCGTGATTCACATTAATGCTTATAGTTATATAAAACTTGATATCATGATTCACATTCATGCATATAGTTATATAAAACATGGAATCGTGATTCACATTCTTATATATAGTTTTATAAAACATGATATCGTGATTCACTTTCATGCATATAGTTATATAAAACATGAAATCGTGATTCACATGCATTCTTATAGTTATATAAAACATGATATCGTGATTCACATTCATATACATAGTTTTGTAAAACATGATATGGTGATTCACATTCATAGATATAGTTATATAAAACATGATATGGTGATCCACATTCATTTATATAGTTTTATAAAACATGATAATGTGATTCACATTCATGGATATAGTTTTATAAAACATGGTATCGTGATTCACTTTCATGCATATAGTTTTATAAAACATGAAATTGTGATTCACATTCATATATATAGTTTTATAAAACGTGATATTGTGATTCACATTCATATATATAGTTTTATAAAACATGATATCGTGATTCACAATCATGAATAAAGTTTCATAAAACATGATATCGTTATACACACTGATGGATTTTTTCTATAAAACATGATATCGTGATTCACATTCATGGATATAGTTTTATAATACATGGTATTGTGATTCACATTCATGCATATAGTTTTATAAAGCATGATATCATGATTCATATATATAGTTATATAAAACATGATATTGTGATTCACATTCATATATATAATTTTATGAAACGTGATATCGTGATTCACATTTATATATATAGTTTTATAAAACATGATATCCTGATTCACAATCATGAATATAGTTTCATAAAACATGATGTCGTTATACACACTGATGGATTTTTTCTATAAAAAATGATATCGTGATTCACATTCATGGATATAGTTTTATAAAACATGGTATTGTGATTCACATTCATGCATATAGTTTTATAAAGCATGATATCGTGATTCATATATATAGTTTTATAAAATGATATCGTGATTCACATTCATATTTATATAATTCACATGATATTGTGATTCACATTCATAAATATATTGTTATATAAAACATTATATCGTGATTCACCTTTATGCATATAGTTTCATAAAACATGATATTATGATTCACATTCATATATATGTAGTTTGATAAAACACGATATTGTAATTCACATTGATGGACAGTTTTATTAAATATGATATCGGGATTCACATTCATGCATATAGTTATATAAAACATGATATCGTGATTAACATTCATATATATAGTTTTATAAAACATGATATCGCATTCATTGATAGTTTTATAAAACATGATATC
Organism: Panopea generosa; assembly: GCA_029582155.1. Classification (NCBI taxonomy): domain Eukaryota; kingdom Metazoa; phylum Mollusca; class Bivalvia; order Adapedonta; family Hiatellidae; genus Panopea; species Panopea generosa. Next base: position 33,313,443 of record CM055903.1, on the reverse strand, counting down.
GTGATTCACATTTATGGACAGTTTTATAAAACATGATATCGGGATTCACATTGAATTTCATGCTTATCGTTATATGAAACGTGATATCGGGATTCCCATTCATATATATATAGTTATATAAAACATGATATCGTGATTCACATTCATGCATATAGTTTTATAAACATGGTATTGTGATTCACATTCATGCATATAGTTTTAAAAAACATGATATCCTGATTCACATTCATGCATATAGTTTTATAAAACATGATATCGTGTTTCACATTGATGTATTTAGTTTTATAAAACATGATATCTTGATTCACATTCATGCATATAGTTATATAAAACTTGATATGGAGATCCACATTGATGCATATAGTTATATAAAACATGGTATCGTGATTCACATTCATATATTTAGTTTTATAAAACATGATATTTTGATCCACATTCATGTATATAATTATATAAAACATGATATCGTGATTCACATGCATAATTATATTTATATAAAACATGATGTCATGATTCACATTTATATATATATGGTTTTGTAAAACATGATATCGTGATTCACATTCATTGATATAGTTTTATTAAGCATGATATCGTGATTCACATTCATATATAAATAGTTTTATAAAACATTATATCGTGATTCACATTCATGGATATTGTTTTATAAAACATGATATTGTGATTCACATTCATATATATAGTTTTATAAAACATGATATCATGATTCACATTCAGTTATATAGTTTTATAAAACATGACATCCTGATTCACATTTATGTATATAGTTTTATAAAACATAATATCGTGATTCACATTGAAGGATATCGTTTTATAAAACATGATATCGTGATTCACATTCATGATTTTAGTTATATAAAACATGATAATGTGATTCACATTCATCAATATAGTTTTATAAAACATGATATCGTGATTCAAATTCATGCATATAGTTTTATAAAACATGGTATCGTGATTTACATTGATGCATACAGTTATATAAAACTTGATATCGTGATTCACATTGAAGGATATAGTTTTATAAAACATGATATTGTGATTCACATTGAAGGATATAGTTTTATAAAATATGATATCGTGATTCACATTCACGCATATATGTTTGCAAAACATGGTATCGTGATACACATTAATGCTTATAGTTATATAAAACTTGATATCATGATTCACATTCATGCATATAGTTATATAAAACATGGTATCGTGATTCACATTCTTATATATAGTTTTATAAAACATGATATCGTGATTCACTTTCATGCATATAGTTATATAAAACATGAAATCGTGATTCACATGCATTCTTATAGTTATATAAAACATGATATTGTGATTCACATTCATATACATAGTTTTGTAAAACATGATATGGTGATTCACATTCATAGATATAGTTATATAAAACATGATATGGTGATTCACATTCATTTATATAGTTTTATAAAACATGATATCGTGATTCACATTCATGGATATAGTTTTATAAAACATGGTATCGTGATTCACTTTCATGCATATAGTTTTATAAAACATGATATTGTGATTCACATTCATATATATAGTTTTATAAAACGTGATATCGTGATTCACATTCATATATATAGTTTTATAAAACATGATATCGTGATTCACAATCATGAATAAAGTTTCATAAAACATGATATCGTTATACACACTGATGGATTTTTTCTATAAAACATGATATCGTGATTCACATTCATGGATATAGTTTTATAAAACATAGGTATTGTGATTCACATTCATGCATATAGTTTTATAAAGCATGATATCATGATTCATATATATAGTTTTATAAAAAATAATATTGTGATTCACATTCATATATATATAATTTACATGATATTGTGATTCACATTCATAAATATATAGTTATATAAAACATTATATCGTGATTCACATTCATGCATATAGTTTCATAAAACATGATATTGTGATTCACATTCATATATATGTAGTTTGATAAAACACGATATTGTAATTCACATTGATGGACAGTTTTATTAAATATGATATCGGGATTCACATTCATACATATAGTTATATAATACTTGATATCGTGATTCACATTCATGCATTTGTTATATTAAACATGGTATCGTGATTCACTTTCATATATATAGTTTTATAAAACATGATATCGTGATTAACATTCATGCATATAGTTATAAAAAAGATGATATCGTGATTCACATGCATGATTATAGTTATATAAAATATGATATCGCATTTATTGATAGTTTTATAAAACATGATATCGTGATTCACATTCATATATAAATAGTTTTTTAAAACATGATATCGTGATTCACATTCATGCTTATAGTTATATAAAACATGATATCGTGATTAACATTCATATATATAGTTTTATAAAACATGATATCGCATTCATTGATAGTTTTATAAAACATGATATCGTGATTCACATTCATGGACAGTTTTATAAAACATGATATCTGGATTCACATTCATGTTTATCGTTATATGAAACGTGATATCGGGATTCCCATTCATATATATATAGTTATATAAAACATGATATCGTGATACACATTCATGCATATAGTTTTATAAAACATGGTATTGTGATTCACATTCATGCATATAGTTTTTAAAAAAATGATATCCTGATTCACATTCATGCATATAGTTTTATAAAACACGATATCGTGATTCACATTTATGCATTTAGTTTTATAAAACATGATATCTTGATTCACACTCATGCATATAGTTATACAAAACTTGATATCGTGATTCACATTCATGGATATAGTTTTATAAAACATGATATCTTGATTCACATTCTTGTATATAGTTATATAAAACTTGATATCGAGATTCACATTCATGCATATAGTTATATAAAACTTGATATGGAGATTCGCATTCATGCATATAGTTATATAAAACATGGTATCGTGATTCACATTCATATATTTAGTTTTATAAAACATGATATCTTGATCCACATTCATGTATATAATTATATAAAACATGATATCGTGATTCACATGCATAATTGTATTTATATAAAACATGATGTCATGATCCACATTCATATATATATGGTTTTGTAAAACATGATATCGTGATTCACAGTCATTGATATAGTTTTATAAAGCATGATATCGTGATTCACATTCATATATAAATAGTTTTATAAAACATTATATCGTGATTCACATTCATGAATATAGTTTTATAAAGCATGATATCGTGATTCACATTCATAGATATAGTTTTATAAAACATGGTATCGTGATTCACTTTCATGCATATAGTTTTATAAAACATTGTATCGTGATTCACATTCATTGATATATTTTTATTAAGCATGATATCGTGAATCACATTCATATATAAATAGTTTTATAAAACATTATATCGTGATTCACATTCATGAATATAGTTTTATAAAGCTTGATATCGTGATTCACATTCATGGATATAGTTTTATAAAACATGGTATCGTGATTCACTTTCATGCATATAGTTTTATAAAACATTGTATCGTGATTCACATTCATGGATATAGTTTTATAAAACATAATATCGTGATTCACATTGAAGGATATAGTTTTATAAAACATGATATTGTGATTCACATTCATGATTTTAGTTATATAAAACATGATATTGTGATTCACATTCATCAATATAGTTTTATAAAACATGATATCGTGATTCACATTCATGCATATAGTTTTACAAAACACGGTATCGTGATTTACAGTCATACATATAGTTATATAAAACTTGATATCATGATTCACATTCATGCATATAGTTTTACAAAACATGGTATCGTGATTTACAGTCATACATATAGTTATATAAAATTGATATCATGATTCAAATTCATGCATATAGTTATATAAAACATGGTATCGTGTTTCACATTCATATATATAGCTTTATAAAACATGATATCGTGATTCACTTTCATGCATATAGTTATATAAAACATGATATCGTGATTCACATGCATGCTTATAGTTATACAAAACATGCTATCGTGATTCACATTCAGATATATAGTTTTATAAATCATGTTATCTTGATCCACATTCATGCGTATAATTATATAAAACATGATATCGTGATTCACATTCAGGCATATAGTTTTATAAAACATGGTATCGTGATTCACTTTCATGTATATAGTTTTATAAAACATTGTATCGTGATTCACATTCATAGATATAGTTTTTGAAAACATGATATCGTGATTCATATTCATATTTATAGTTATATAATATAAAACATGATATCGTGATTAACATTCATTGAAAAGGTTTTATAAAACATGATATCGTGATTCTCATTCATGCATATAGTTCTATAAAACATGATATCGTGATTCACATTCATGCATATAGTTATATAAAACATGATATCGTGATTCACATTGATGCATAAAGTTTTATAAATCATGATATCGTGATTCACATTCATGCATTTAGTAATACAAAACATTGTATCGTGATTCACATTCATGGATATAGTTATACAAAACATTGTATCGTAATTCACATTGATGGATATAGTTTTATAAGACATGATATCGCGATTCACATTCATGCATCATATAATTGATGATACTCACGAAGCGGTTCAGGCAGCTCGTGGCGGAATTCCGGCATTCCATCTTCAACTATGTTGACTAAAGTGGACATATTCTCAGCACTGATAGTTGCAATGCGAACCTTGTCCCAGGTGATGGATTGTAATGTGTGCAGGGATGAAGTTGCAGCAAGGTGTACAGTGTCTTCGCTATCGTCCTAGTATGTCTCTATGCATCGAATGCCAGCAAGGAAGGCATGTTATAGGTCTGAGGGCGATGGTAATATAGACTCAGATGCTTCATTAAGTGGCATATGTGTAATAGTGGAGATGTCATCTCGTAGATGCATCTTTGAGGGTAACTGTCGCCTGTGGGGTGGCAAGAGACAGTATCGACAGTCCGATGTTTCACTCCGGGTAAGTGGGTCATGTGGAATCTGTTCCGTAGGTTGTTTTTTTTTTTTCAAGTTTCGAAGTCGTGTGTTCGATATATCATCGAGTGACCGGTCTCAGAATAACTAAGGGAGTGGTTTATGGTCCACGGCGATAATGAGCTCCTCGCATCCTAGAACGAAGTAACGAGCCTTGTTCAAGGCATCGGCAACGGCTAGAGCTTCCCCCTCAACTGGAGCATAACGAGATTCAGCACTGTGTGTGAAGCGGCTACCAACAAGTGTTATTCTCCAATCTGTTGGGCAACAGAACAGCTCAGTCTTAGGGCAGCTACGGTGTTTTTGAAAGAATCAGAATCCTATCCCGACTTTAGATCAATCTGTGGCAAGGCATGTAGGTTTGGACTTGTCGAAGATCCGTACGCCCTCTTCCATCTCGCTCACAATCACTTGCTTGGATTCTGCCAGTAGCTCGTCGAGGTTTTCATTCCAATGCAAGGGTGTGCCTGGCTTAAGGAAGTCACGGAAGAGAAGCATTCGGTCAGTCATGCTGAAGGCATATGAAACCTGGTTGATGAGCCCAAACCAAGATCTTACACTGTCTGCAGTGATTTCGAAGCCTGCAAATTCGACTGTTTCCTGTCCAAAGAACTTCTCCGGATTGAGGGTTATGCCGTTCCTACCACATATGTCCAGCCAGTTGCATGCCTGGAAAAAGCTTTCCCCCAGACTGTTGGACCAGAGGAGTGTGTCATCGATGCACTTAGTCTTGTTTTGGACCTCTGCGCAATTCTCACCAAACCGTCTAGAGTAGCCATCTCCCGACACAATGTAGCCCTGTGGTGCGGTGCACTAACGGTATCTTCCCCAGGAGGTGATAAAGGTGGTAAGATGACTATCTTCTTCTCTGAAAGGGACACTGTGATAGCCATTCCATGCATCAAAATCAGACTTTATTGTCCTCTGTGGCACTGATCTTGCTTGATTGAATGGTGACTGCATGTGGTGGGTCTCACATGTGGCGTGTGCGTTCAGAGACTGCAAGTCAACGGTACGCCTCGGGTTGCCATTTTCTTGGCACAAACGACCATGCGATTGCACCATTTCACTGGTTCACCAACCGGTACTGGTTCAATCACTCCTAATCTGACATCTCTATCCAGTCCCGCCAATAAATAGGTACTGGCACAGGAGTGTGTATCGCTACAGGTGTGGCAGATGAGTCCACCATAAGTTGAAATGGGGGACTCTCCATCATAGGTAATGGCTGGTGTTCACACGTGTTGAATGTGCTAGACTCGTAGTGGTTGAGTAGATATTGTCGGAGTGCCTCACGGTTGTTCTCATTTGCAGGGAATGGCAGCTTTGTAGGAGGAGATGGTGGCATCTGGCGGCGTGGGTAGTTGCATTCAGTGGTTAGCCCACTGTCATTGCTATCACAAGCAGGTGGATAATCGTTCAAGGCGTGAATTGTCTGGTTAGTATCACCAATCGTTGGAAATGTGTCCGTAATCATTCGAAGGCAGACACATGCCTCCCTGCTGATGAAGAGCTGGTCTGAGTTGTTGGTAACATAGGTTCTCTGACGAGTCTCGATCATGTTGCCCTGTTTGTCTTTGCCGGCCAATCGAAGTATGATTGCACCTAGAATGGTTATCCCTTTGTTGTTGGCAGCACACATCTTTAATGTGACGGGGATTAGGTTGCTCTTCTTTCATTCCGAATCGATGGATGACATTGATGCCGGCTAGACAACTCTGGCATCCGGTGTCGGCTATGACCGTCTTAGGTGAAGAGGTGAGATGGAAGCCGAGTGATTCATAATCCTCACGATAGACTCACGATAGACTCCCACAGTTAGGTTAACAAATGGCTGTGGTTTGGAGGGACACTTCACCCAAGTATCAGACAGCTGGTACCTTCATTCTCGGCAGACGATTTTGCCATAGGCTAAAATTTATTTTTATTTCTACACATATTGTCAAAGTGGTGGTTGATTCCACAATGTTTACATATATGGCCATAAGCTGCACACTCTTTTTTCCTTATATGTGGGGACGAGCGAATCCCATGTCCTTTCTTTCCACAGTAAGAACACAACTCGTGTTTGTCAGTGTTCTTTTGTTCGCGCTGGTTGCGAACTTTCATAGAGTCATATACTCGACGTTTGTATGAACTACCAGCTGCTTCTGCACTATGAGTCTGAGTGTCCAGTAGGCGTGAGGCATAGCGTTTACCTGATTTTTTGGCCTCAACAAATTTAAATACTTCCTCTAATGTCATCTCCTAATTTTGTCACCCAGGAGGTCGAGTTGGATTTCACTGTCATCTAATCCTCGACTAAGCACATCACGAAGAACTGCCTCTGTATAGTCAACATTATCATCACAATTGGGGCACTTGATAAAAAATTACAGTCTCCTGCGTGGTCACGGAGCCGGGCAGCAATTGGGCGAATCGGTTCATCTCTGTCTTGGCGCATATTGTGAAGAGTGACCCGAGCAACCATGGTATTTTCTTCTCTCGCGGCGAGTGTCGTCATAACCTTAAAGACTTCTGCCTCGGATTTATTTGTTAATGTTCCACCGGCTGTACGAGTAAGGACACTACACTCTCTCTAGCTATGTGTGTATTTGGCAAATCTATCAAAGATTTCATGCCCGTCCTCCCTGGTCGATATAAACCACATAACACCTGGCAGGAGATATTGGCCGCCAGAGAAGAGGCACTTAGAAACAGACAATGAGGGTTTCTGAGCGTTGGTCTGAACACACCAAACAACTACCACGTCTCATCGTTGGCGACAATGTCCGCATTAAAAACCAGCCTGGACCCAACCCTCGAAAATGGGATAAAACTAGCATGATAATTGAGGTACGCCAACATGACCAGTATGTGATGAGAATTGATGGCTCTGGTAGAGTGACACTATGCAACAGAAAATTCTTAAGCAAATACGTTCCAGTCAATCCCAGAGACCACAATCAGTATCGAGGATGACATGAAGAACGGTACTTTCAGGCCATACCACGCACCTGGAAGTCCCACAAAGTCCATTCTCATCGAACAGGCCTTGCCACCCAGCCCTTCACCATCGCCAACAATTCATGTACCACCGGAGAGTCCTATGTCACCAGTTAAGGCCAATTTACGAATTACCATAGCTCATACTTCACCTGCCACGACGCTGGAACCACCAACGTTGGACGAGACCACAAGCACACCTGCCTGCTCTAAGCCGGCCAACTGTGGTACACCGCTGCGACAGCTTTCAGTACATCCGATTCCGTATCCACCTAGGTCTCCAGCTAAAGGACAAAGTCAAACACCTACATCTCGGATACCACAACAATGCCCATCAGCCACTGCCACCAAGGGATCCACACGCACCCGCAAACGACCCGCTTGGCAAAACTCCGGAGACTATGATATGTCTACAGAATAATCCTTGCTATAAATACTATCTAGTGACTCAATCTCCAGTGTTTAATGGGATAGTATAATCCGCGTTAATTATATACATTCTTAATCAGTGTTTGATAGGACAGTTTAAATCTTTATAAATACACACATTCTTAGTCAGTGTTCGACCAGAAATGTTAATTCTAAATGTCTTCATTATGCACATTATTAATCAGTCCTTGTTATATAGTTACTTCAGTTTATATAGTTACTTCATCAAAGACATACCAAAGACTTGGGGGAAATAGAGAATAATATAGACACGTTAATACAACTTGAGATTACTGTACTTTCAGATAGTCCAATCATTTGTGACCTACCAATAAAAGTGATCAAAATAGACGAGTTCTTATATAATATTCATAATGGAACAAAACATTCGTTGTTTGTTTAATTACATTGAGGTTATTTTAATCAACTTGATTTAGAAATAATTTGCAGCTGTTCAGTATTGTAAGTTATGGTTGCTTTACTTTGAAAGGGAGTGTTGTAAAAATGGTATGCCTATGTGGGAGAGTGTATACTGCCCGCGCCCGCGAAATGTGATTGAGAGAGAGAGAGAGTGGGGGGACGGGGGAGGAGATACCGTGTAGGTTAGCATGTGGTGTATACGTGTGAGGTGCAGACAAGTAGTAGATAACGCTTTAAAATAACCAGGTTTGACCTAGATAAAATGGACACATTTTTGCGGAATCAAATACGAAGAAAACCGATAATCGCCGAAGGCGAACGAACGCGCTATATTAGTTGTAGTTATCACAAACGATCTTAAACGGAAACGGTCGAGCGAGTATCGGCTTTTATTTTAAATGGGTTTGAAGATAAAAGAAGGAAATAGTTTTATTTGTTTGCATTATGTATATATAACTTAACATAAAAAATCAGTCGTTTTTAAAAATGTTCGTGTGTAAATTGTTTTATTAGATGTTACAAAATAGTATTCTTATCTCTCTTTCGTTATTTAAAGATTACCCGAGTATCTATAATGAGATTGTCTGTCCACAGTCGTTGTAGTAGCGTATTACGTTTTAACAGAGGCATATAAACAGTTAAGTCACTGTTTTTATTTATATACGACAAAAGGGGTGTCAGGTTAATGCAGAAAACACCAGCGAAAGATGAACTTACGTATTTAATATATAAAGTTACATTAAGTAACAAACAGTTTTTTATAATATTAAAAAAAGGCCACAGAAGCATCGTTACTGCTACCGGATATACAGGTACGACTATATCAACTTTTATGAAGAGTATATTTCTTAGTAACATTTCGTTGTTTATAAAATAACGAGCTTTGATTGGAATAGTAACATATCTTAAATTTACCGTATGCTTTAAAATACCGTTACTTAAATGTTTTATAAAAATATATTAAAATGTGTCGTTAACTATTTGTCTCTTTATACGTTTAAAGAACCTTTCTGTTCATTCAACATTTTCATTTTAAAAAAAATATGAACGTTTATATATGTATATATTTGCAGGAATACTTCATACCTTCGACCTGCACCCTGATGTAGAAGACAGCGATTTGAGAAAGATCGTTTTGAAGAAAGACGAAATGGTAGATCACGTGTTCATAGCGTTTAAAGAAAACAATTGACGGACGTATGAACGTTTACATATGTATATATTTGCAGGAATACTTCATACCTTTGACCTGCGCCCTGATATAGAAGACAGCGATTTGAGAAATATCGTTTTGAAAAAAGACGAAATGTTAGACAACGTGTTCATAGCGTTTAGAGAAAACAATTGACGGACATATGAACGTTTATATATGTATATGTTTGCAGGAATACTTCATACCTTCGACCTGCGTCGTGAGTGATATAGAAGGCAACTATTTGAGAAAGATAATTTTTAGAGTTGAATCGCATTGCAAACAAAACTAAACGTTTCAATATTGTAGTTGCAAATATTAACTTAGAGAGACGCTTTTAACATTTTTAAATTTTAACAAGCTACACCAGCCTGAATTCAATGAGGAGCGTTAAAATCGGAACGTTACATTTGTTTGAAATAATTTTCTTTGAAGATGAGTTACATGCGCCGTTAGCGTATAATGACGGTGTTATAATTAATACAAGAAAAGTTGTTTCGCATGTAGACTTGGTATTTTATAACGTTTAAATACGTGTTTGTAGGAATAAACTTGTACATGCAATTTCCAACATGCATCATGTTTCATTATACTATTGTATAATTATATTATATGCTCAATCAAGTTGCAATTGATAAGAAATTTTTAAGACGCACATTCATTTTCTTTTTTTTTTTTTATATTTAATATCGCAAAATTAAACATACTAAAATGAGTTGACCCTGCAATGTAAATATTTCAGTATGCTTGTAGTAATACAGTTATACGGCTGACAGAATTACATCATTCTAGCAACACGTGTTATATCATAAATATACATTGTTACTGACAAAGACCTTTTATTTGTCAGAACAACACTATTTACGTACAATTAAAATCTCTTAACAGAATATTTTGTTGTTGTTGTTGTTGTTGTCTATTGTTATTCTCCGAACAACATGCCAATACGTATATGTTAATCTTGCAGATCTTGCAGGCTCATACATTCGTCAGTCCGGATATCGTGTTTTTTTTGTGTGTTTTTTTTGTTCTTGTTGTTATGGTTTGTTTGTTGTTGTTTTTTTTGTTTGTTTTTTGGGGGGGGGGGGGGGGGTTGGTAACTTTCATTTCAATTGAGCTGAACAAAATCAGACATATTAATACACAAATAGTTGATGACAGTTATATATACAAATAGTTGATGACAGTTATATATACATTTAAAATTTCTTATAACCATTTAGTGTCTCGCTGACTGTTTGAATTGAATGAGTAACGATCGAGCAGTGCCCAATAAATCCAGATAGTTTATTTGTGTAGTTTAAATCTCAAGGGCCGACTTATCGTAATTGGTAAAAATGCTCAAACAGAAATCTTCCTCAACTATTTTATTTTTCAGTTTTTCTTTTAATTATTATTTGTAATACAGTCATTACACATCTGTACTTAATGATAAAGGATAACTTGCAACATAACCTGTAAGTGTGAAGTTTTAGCATTTAAAATATTGCTGAGGAAACTATCAAAATGCATAAGATTAGGGAAACCGGTCTCAACAACTCAATGGCTAGCAAGCATTAAGAGAACTTGTACACATATGCATTTGTAGACATACAGAACAATATATATATTGTTATTGTTATGTTATCAAAATGCGTGGCACTTATTATAATGTATAAACTATAAAGCAACAATACATGTTAAATTTAGTGTTGGACTTCATTTATTGGTGGTAGATAAGTGCATTAAAAAAAATCCAATCGTCGTAAAACATTCCGCTTTGATTTTTTTTATATGACTTTGTAAACGTTTTTTTTTTTAAAAAAGAAAGTAATGCTTTATTGAAGTTTAAAAACATTAAATAATTCTTCTTCTTGCAGGTCTATTCTTGATAATGAGCAGTTAAAAATTATAACTGATTCGAGAAAAGAAAAAATGGAAGGCAGTAGAATTTTGTTCCAATCAAATTGGTTCTTATATCCAATTCATTTTCCCATTTAGCAGCAGATTGAGGGGTTATATTTTCATGCAAACAAGACTGATAGATTGCTCTACATCCTTTTGTATCTTTTATAAGTATTGATATTGATAAGTATGTAGGTGCCCCTCAATTACTAGGTAAATTAACAAATGAAAGTTTAGACAACTACATTTTAACAGATGCTAGCAATCCATGATAGTCTATGAAGTTTATATTTATGCTATACCTATTAATAAAAGCAATCATTGAGTAGAAATTACCATTTGTAGTCTTAATTTCATTTATCCATAAAACACCATTAGAGAACCTATGGTTATAAAATATACTTGTGCTTCCGAGTTAAGTAAGTTTGAATATGTTTGATAACTGTTTCCAGAAAGGATAATGTATTCTGTTTATGTGTCTACTAATAAAATCTGAGCCATATGCGCCAATATTTGACATAAATGGGTACATTGAATTAAATATATCTAAATTTTATTTTTGTTTTAGTTTAAAAGGCGACTTATCCATGTGAGTTTTAATGAGTTAATAAAAATGTCTATATCAAACATTTTGAGACCCTCTTTTATGTAAGAGTTGCAAAGAGTAGTTCTTTTCACGTTATACGGTTTAACGTCTCAAATAAGTTTTAAAAAATACAATTTTAATTTCTTTAATTTTATCTGAGTTATTTGAGTGTTTGAAGTGTGTTTACAAGTGATTTTTCTGAACCATCAAGAATGAGTGATGTATCATCGGCATATTGTGAAATTAAAAAGTTTGTATTGTCACTCTGTATTCCTATTTCTGATTAGAACAGCGAGGATCTCTGCACATAAAACGAATATATATGTATGGGGATAATGGTTCTCCTTGTCTACAGCCTCTCTGTAAGTAGATACACTCTGACAAGTGTCCATTGACTATTACACGTGATTCTATATTTGTATAAAATACTTTGACCCATTTAATAAAGGATGGATCAAAGTAAACAGATTCAAGAACAGCAGAATATAAAAGTCCAGGCGACTGAGTCGAATGCTTTATCGCATTCAGTCAGAAGTAACATGCCTTGTACCTAGTAATTGAGGGGCACCAACATACTTATCAATATCAATACTTATAAAATTATAACTGATTTGAGAAAAGAAAAAAATATATCTAAAAAACACTTTGGAGAGGGGATGGGGACTGATATGCATGAATGTCTACAAAATATAAATTCACGTGTAATCAAACAAATGTCTTAATTGAAACTGAAAGAGTAACATGTAAAATGTTTCAAAGTTATATCAAGATATTAGTGGCTTTCACATTTCAAATAATATCGAAAGTGTGTATTTTACAATTTATATTTTTGCAAGATACCGTTCTGTATTATACAGATTTATAATATGAGTGTAAATAAATGTCTTTGCAATTAATATTATTTTATTCAAGACTTTGTCAAACTTTTTATTCCTGAACATATGTCTGTAGTTGTCCAATTTAAATTAATGCCTATACATTTTTCGTGAATATGGTTCATCAAACATAAATTGTCTAGAAGTAGTACATTCGATAAAAATATGTTTAATTGTTTCTTTGTTGCATAAACGGCAAACATCAAAGTCCTTTATTTTCAATTTTTAAGAAGAGAATTGTTTCCTAATATTTGGTGGTTTATTCTGCACTGAAACCATTGTAAATTTGTGTCATTTGTTATGTTAAATGTTTTTAAACTTCAATAAAGCATTACTTTCTTGTCAAAAAAAAAAGTTTACAAAGTCATATAAAAAAATCAAAGCGGAATGTTTTACGACAATTGGATTTTTTTTTATGCACTTATCTACCACCAATAAATGAAACTTCACACTTACAGGTTATGTTGCAAGTTATACTTTATCATTAAGTACAGATGTGTAATGACTGTATTAAATAATAATTAAAAGATAAACTGAAAAATAAAATGGTTGAGGAAGATTTCTGTTTGAGCATTTTTACCAATTACGATAAGTCGGCCCTTGAGATTTAAACTACACAAATAAACTATCTGGATTTATTGGGCACTGCTCGATGGTTACTCATTCAATTCAAACAATCAGTGAGACACTCAATGATTAGAAATTTTAAATGTATATATAACTGTCATGAACTATTTGTGTATAAATATCTCTGATTTTGTTCAGCTCAATTGAAATGAAAGTTACCAAAAAAACAAAAAAACAAAAAAATAAAAAAAAACCCCAAAAAAAACCCCATAAAAACAAGAACAAAAAAACAACAAAAAAAACAAACAAAAAACACGATCTCCGGACTGGCGAATGTATGAGCCTGCAAGATTAACATATACGTATTGGCATGTTGTTCGGAGAATAACAATAGACAACAACAACAACAACAACAAAATATTCCAATCAAAGCTTGTTACTTTATAAACAACGAAATGTTACTAAGAAATATACTCTTCATAAAAGTTGATAAAGTCGTACATGTATATCCGGTAGCAGTAAGGATGCTTCTGTGGCCTTTTTTAATACTATAAAAAACTGTATGTTACTAATGTAACTTTAAATATTAAATGCGTAAGTTCATCTTTCGCTGGTTTTTTCTGCATTAACCTGACACCCCTTTTGTCGTATATAAATAAAAACAGTGACTTAACTGTTTATATGTCTCTGTTAAAACGTAATACGCTACTACAACGACGTGGACAGACAATCTCATTATAGATACTCGGGTAATCACAATCTAGATAAGAATACTATTTTTGTAACATCTAATAAAACAATTTACACAAGAACATTTTTAAAAACGACTGCTTTTTTATGTTAAGTTATATATACATAATGCAAACAAATAAAACTTCAAGCTATTTCCTTTTTTTAACTTCAAACCCATCTAACGAAGTAAAATAAAAGCCTATACTCGCTTGACCGTTTCCGTTTAAGATCGTTTGTGATAACTACAACTAATTTACCACGTTCGTTCGCCTTTGGCAATTATCGGTTTTCTTCGTATTGGATTCCGCAAAAATGTGTCAATTTTATCTAGGTCAAACCTGGATATTTTAAAGCGTTATCTACTACTCAGACAGGCAGGTAGAAATAGTAATTGATGAAATAAAAAATAGTATTCAGTATTACTGTCCCATAGATTCAAGAATACATTTTCCTTATATGTGTCTATTGCTTTGCTTACTTTGTAAACATATACTTATTCAATTCCACCCGTGAAGATTGATCACATAATTTATAAAGGGATTCCAGACTGATCAAGTTATATTACTGGCGACGAAAAAACAACACTAATCTGAAAATAAACAGGATGACCCATTTTCTTAATATACGATAGCGATATGTGTGTGGGTGTTTTTTTTCTTAAATAATTAGAAAGCTAAAAAAAAAACAAAAACAAAAAAAACAACAACAAAAAAAAACATACAGTTAAGAATAGCAAAATCTAAAAAATATTCTTGACCTTTTTTTATAATTTGTCTTCTGATTATGTTGCTGTTTACATTTAACAATGGAATTATCAAATCTAATTCACTAGGAAACCTTCATAATACATCAAAAAGCATAAAAATGAAAATTGTCTCTATAAAAGTGAATTCATTTTTGTAGATGTAAATATTTATTCTATGTTAACACTGGGTATTTTATGAAAGCAAAAATGCTTGAAAGAATCATGCCTCAGATCTTCTGTAAAAATATATATATTTTCAATTTACTGCCTTTGAAATTAATAAGAGATCGATGTTGTAAAAACATGAAACGCAAAAAATAGAATGCACCATATAGGTTTTCACATACATGTAAACAAATATATATATATATTGCAAACTGTTTTATATTATTCATGAAAACATTCTGCACAAATTTGTCTTTATATCCTTTGTTATTCATGAAGGATATATATCATTCCTTGTTTATACTGGAGAAAAAAATCTATAGTAGTTATAATAACTTTATTTTAACACAATGCTATACATTTTGTATGTATTGGGTTTACGCTTTTTTATTAATATACATCATCATTTTTTAAGATCAGATCGGAAGTTAGTGTTAATGGTTTTCATAAAAACTTATGGAACATGAAGTTATATCATACATACATCATATAACTAATGTGTACATCCGTAAACATACACATACATATATAACATATATATACCTACACCTATAGACTTATACTATGGTATGTTGAATATGTTTAAGTGTTTACATCAATCTAGAATGCTCATATATGGAGTCCACATATTTTCGCATTGCTGTACTTCTAAGTTTTTCTGAGTGATTCATCTTCCTATGTTGTATTGTGTCCTAATGTATTTTTTGAACAGTGTTATCTCAGGCTCTGAGTCTTTTAATCTTTGTTTAAATATATAAAACTTTGCAGGAAACAGTATATTATTAACACAACTTCTAAAATTCCAAAATGCAAATCGGTCCATTATTTTTACTACCGTAAGAATCGCACTTATTTTAAAAAAAAAAACACTATATGATATATGCATACCCCACCCAACATGTCAGCTGCACTATGTATTTTCTCCATTTATTCATTAATAGGGAACTATTTCAAGTTTATTTGTGTATTATTTATAACATACTTTATCACAATGTGTACATTTTAATGACTGACATTATGTTTCCGCTTTACTGAATAATTTTCATCATATTAAAAACGCTCGATCGAACCGGAAGTGTTGCAAGAACCGGAAGCTGCGTGAAATAATCACCATGGAAACCAATGTAACGGGGTTCATTCAACTTTTTATTTTTGATATGCGTTGTGCTGTAGCTAGCCACTACGTACAATTACCAAAACCAGCTTGTATATATAACTTAAAGTTATTTTTAAAAAAAAAATGAAACAAACAAGTAACACTGCACGTTTTATCAAATATTTTAATGACGCAAACAATATTCGGTCCGACCGTCCCAGCTTTGGCTAGCGGTATATCAAAGAAATTACGGACGCAAACACAATCTTTTGATGAACCGACAGAACGCTATGGGTCGCTGATCACACATTGAAGGTGTGCTACATAGCGATAGACTCTTCCGATAAACTCCCCCTAATATCATTAATTGTTTAGTCAAAATTGACATCATTTCGCAACAATCGGATTATAAGGTCAAATGATATTGCCGCAAGGCGTATTTCTCAGGTCAGTACAGCATGGTAAGAGCATTTTATGAGATTTTATAAGACCGATAGAAAATATCTGGACCAATTTTTTATTAAACTTCGAAATGAAAACGGGTTTTGAACTTCAGAAATCAGTCCAAAAACCGAAAAAACCGGCAATTTTAGAAGGCCTGATTATTAATAACATCATCAAATTTTTTGTTGCCCAAAACTATATCAATAACTTGCAATTTTATATCTTTTGTTGGGCATTTTTGATTTAAAAAGTGTTCAAGATTGGCCCAAAATAATTTTGTGACCCTACATTCACAGAATAAGTGTTTTATTGTCTCATCATGTGTTTTGCAAAATAAACAAAGGTTGGAGTTACAAATGTTCATTTTTTCTAAAAGATGATTTGTACCCAATATTCGATGATTTATTCTGCATTGAAGCCATTGCAGATTAGTGTTATTACTGCATTTAAAAGGGATATTAAATCTCTTAGTTATAAGTGATTCTCCATTTAAGTTAAAATCTTTTGCCCATTTTTTGGATGCTAATGGAGATTCAGGTTTTGATTTAATCCTATCATATATCTACATCCATTTTTATTTCAAAATAAAATTGATATTGGCAAAGGAAATAATGGATTCTTTGCTTTAGAGCTAGAGTGTAAAAAAGAAAAGGTACCTATATATGTCCTTAAAGCAGATACGAGTCCAGAGTATTCTAAAAAGTGTGTTACAACACCATATTGTTGTGTCATTTCAGCAAGTGTCATAAAATTTCCATTACTGTTCAATAAATCATTGATAAAGCATATACCTTTCTTAAAATATCTATCAATAAAAACACTCGAACCTCCGACCTTAATATTAGGATTATGCCATAGTGGTATCACTTGAAATTCATGCCATGAATATGGTGTAACTTGTTTTAAAAATTTCATATAACAATTAAAAACATCTCTCCAGAAGGGACTTTTAACATTATCTAAATGTTTTTCAATAAATACAGCTACAAATGTGCTAAAATGAATAAGTGGCTTATTTGAAACTTTAAAGATTTCTAAATATTTTTTATCACCTTGTAATATTATCCATGTGATTTTTATAGCTGCAATAAATGATTCAAGATTTATCATACTAAGTCCCCCTAGTGAGTAGTCTTTATAAATAATTGTTCTTTTTATTTTATCTGGTTTGCCATTCCATAAAAAATTAAACAAGAGGGCCAAGATGGCTCTATATCGCTCACCTCACTAACCTTGAGTCACCCAACTTAAATATTTTATATAATACATGAACACTCAAAATTCCAGAAAAACGAGATGGGCAAGTAGTTAGAATTTTTATTTATTTTGAAGATGTAACAGATGCGTAGAGGTTCACCCATGGTAAATGTCAGTGAAATTACATCGAAATCAGGTCAGTAGATTCTGACAAAAAAGCTTTTGAAGTTTTTACTATAGCTGCCTATATAGTAAATTATCACCTCACTGTGAGGTCATGTTTTTTAAAACAATCACAACGGCTTGAACAAACTTGGTAAAGGGTCACCCAAGGAACATTGCTGCGAAATTTTTTTAAAATTGATCAGGTGGTTTCTGACAAGAAGATTTCTTAAGTTTTTACTATAGCTTATGTAGTAAACTAACCCCATCCCCTGGCTGCCATGTTTTTTGACAAATCAACATAGCTTGAACAAACTTGGTAGAGGGTCACCTAAGGAACATTCCTGTGAAGTTATATCAAAATTGGCCCGGTGATTTCTGACAAGAAGATTTTTTAAGTTTTTACTTATCAAACTTGCCCCGCCCTCTGGCGGCCATATTTTACGACGAATCAAGATGGCTTGAACAAACTTGGTAGAGGGTCACCCAAGGAACATTTCTGTGAAATTATTTTAAAATCTAGCCAGTAGTTTTTGACAAGAAGATTTTTGAAGTTTACTATAGCTTATATAGTAAACTAACCCCACCCCCTGGCCGACATGTTTTTTGACGAATCAACATGGCTTGAACAAACTTGGTAGAGGGTCACCCAAGGAACATTGCTGTGAAATTATTTTAAAATCGAGCCAGTAGTTTCTGACAAGAAGATTTTTAAGTTTTTACTAATTAAACTTGCCCCGCCCCCTGGCGGCCATGTTTTTTGATGAACCAAGCTGGCTTGAACAAACTTGGTAGAGGGTCACCCAAGGAACATTTCTGTGAAGTTATATCAAAATTGGCCCAGTGGTTTCAGAGGAGAAGTTGTTAGAAGCTAAAAGTTAATGACGGCAAACAGACGATGGCCGACAGACGACGGAAACCAGGCGATCACAAAAGCTCACCTGTTAGCCTTTGGCTCAGGTGAGCTAAAAATAGCAAGTTAAGTTCTTTCATAGTTTCGGAATCTGGGTAAGGCAATGCAAAAATAAGATGAATAATTTTTGAAATGGCCAAAGTTTTAATAACCATAATTTTTCCAATACGTGTTAAAATTCTTTTTGACCATGTAATAAGCAGATTGTTGATTTTCAAATCTTATTGTCATAATTAAGCTTAACCATCATGTCAAGATTTATTGAAAATTTCATACATAATACAGTAAATTTATTATCCCAGTTAAGTTGTATCTCACTGCATAATTTTGTTTGGCAGTCTCATTTTGTACCTATCCATACAACTTTAGTTTTATCTTTATTGATATCAAGGCCGGAGATTCTTGCATAGAATTTTAACACATTTAATGCATTTTTAAGTGATTTTTCAGAACCATCTAATATTAAAGATGTATCGTTCGCAAACTGAGATATTACATATTCTGTGGATCCTACATTTATTCCCCTAATATCTGGACTGTTCCTGACAAGGGCAGCAAGTATTCCAGCACACAAAATAAAGATGTATGGTGATATTGGGTCACTTTAACGACATCCTCTTTGAAGAAAAAAACATTCTGAGAGATGTCCATTTACAATACAGCATGATTCTGTATTTGTATAAATATATCTATCCATTTTTTGAAATCTGGACCGAAGTTATAAAAATTTAATATTTGGTGAATAAAGTGCCATGCAACTGAGTCAAAGTCTTTTTCAAAGTCAGTTACAAGTAATATTTCAGGTATATCATTCTTTTCAGTATAAAACATTAAATCATATAATAGTCTTGTATTTTCTCCTATATATCTGTTAGGGATGAAACCTGTTTGATCTTCATTAATAATGCCTCCCAAAATATTAGTAATGAAATGGGACGCCAATTTTTTAGGGATTTTTATCTTTGTTTCCCTTTGGGATACATGTTATTACACCTTGTTTTTGTGATATAGACAAATCTCCTTTATTGAAATCTTACCAAAAAATGTCTTATATCAAAAAATCTTGTAAAATTCAACTGTGAATCCTGAGTGTCCAGGGCTTTTTGAGTTCTTCATTTTCTTTAAACTGTAAAAACATTCTTCATATAAAATTTGCCCTTCCATTGATTTGTTTTCATTTTCATTTAATTTGGAATTTTTAAAATTTGAGAGAATTTCGAACTAATTAACTGTTTCAGTATTAAGTAAAGAATATAAGTTTTTATAAAATTTCATAGTTTCCTTCAAGACTCCTTCTTGAGTATCAATAAGCATATTGTTTTTAGACATAAGGCTTAGCATTACTTTGGAAACAACATTTTTATTTTCCAAATTGCAAAAAAAATTTGTTGGTTTTTCTCCTTCATCAATCCATTTTGCCGGTGATCTTATTTTGACACCTTCCATTTTTTTTTTCACGTATTTTATGTAGTTCTTGTTTTTTAATTTCCAACAATTCATGTTTAATAAAATGTTCCTTTTCAAGTTTTTCAATATCTTTAAGCAGTAGATATTCATTATTTTTTTCTTGTTTTTTAAGGAATGAGGGGTATTTAATTGTCTGACCCCTTATTTCAAATAGTAGTGTTTCAAAAAACAAATGATCATCAATATCTAATTAAAGTGTGTCATTTCCAATGTCATTTATTTTTTATCAGAGAGTTGATTTTTTTAGCATATTGTAATTTTACTGTTTCAATAGTTTGCTTGATAATATTTATATAGTTAGTGTCTTTTAGCAGAGAATTATTCATTTTCCAATATGAATTGCCTTCACTAAATTTAATAAAATCTAATTTTAAAAGAATCAATCAGTGGTTAGTTTTATAACCTGGAAATATTTTAACATCAACTAAATCAGTATTCAGATGAAATTGACATGACGCGCTTACCGTGTGTATTTAATTTCAAAGATTGAGTTTATGTAACATATTAATCTGCTGTCACACTACAAAATATCACCTATATGGTAGACCATATCTAAAATAGGGTGGCGTAGTTTTTAATTGATTTTAATCAATATTATCTTAATTTATTTAATCAATATACTATCATATAACACCCGGTGATTTCGTTAAATATATTTATAGTTCTTACTATTTATTCTACTGCAACCAAATACTTTGTAATGGGTGTACAATTGGACAACCAGAGATGATGCAATTGATGAGCACACCGTGTAAACGAACAATGGAAAACGATACACAGTAAACAATTTGAACACAAACACAGGCTAAAATGCATTTAGTATCGTTCTGAACTGCATTGTAGCATTTTCTCCTTTATTATAAAAAAATGCAAACCATAAACAAAACTAAAAAGCATTTGAAACGCAAAACAAACGTGTTTGACACGCAAAACAAACGCATTTGAAATGCATTTTTTGTGTACTTGAAACGATTACGGTCTGTAAGCACAGACTCGGTGTACCTATGTTTGGGGAAAATATAAAACTAAACTCAAAATTGAATTGAAAATGGGTAATTTTTATTTTCCCAAAAATACTCGAGAATCATAATCATATAATTTTCCGCATATCTATGTTCTATTTCATGCGTTCAGGAGTGCGTTTATTATATAAAAACCAGCGTTCGCCAGCAGTCCAGGTCTGCTCCGTCAGCGCTCTGTTTGCGCTACATTCGTGCTCCGTTTATACTCTAAGTGCACTCCGTTTGTATGCAATTGGGGTACTTGAATGGTTTAGGGTCTGTACCTAGACTGAAGTCATGAAGTTCATTTACATTGATCACAAATTGTTATTAAATCTTGTCTTGATGCAAATGAAACAGGAAGGTGAAGCTGTGAAAGTGAACAAGGCAACTTATGAAATTACCCTCCAAGAAAGTATTTCTAAATGATAAATTGGTATAAAACATAATTAATATTTTAAAAAATATACAAGTTTGTGTTTTTAATTTCTTTTGAATATAAAAAAATAAATTTGATACTAAATCAATAGGCAGAAAATAATACTTAAGATGATAATATGGAAAAGTGCACTTTACACTGATAATCTTTGTTATTTTATCATTTATATCACATTTTATTTTCAGCATCAATTGATTTTGCAATTTTGTTAATTTCCATTTCTGGAGCAAACATTTAACTTCCATCTACAACCTTCTCTCCACCTTGATGTGCAACAATCTTCAGCTGGTAATTAGTCCTCAATACTACCACTATTGTCATCTTGTGTTGCATTAACATCTCCAATCAAGTCATATGACTCAGCAACTATATCAACTTCACATATATGCTCCGACTTGTCATCGTCCACAGCATTTTAAACTGAAAGATCACCATTTGTTACTCTGTGTTTTCTTCACTTTCTATATTGTTTGCAGCCTCTACATTATCTAAACAGTCGGTCATTTCACCACTTTCACGCTTCACATTAACCTTCGAGTTGTTATTTTCAGTTTTCAGACCCAAATCACAAGTTGCCCTCTCTTTTTCATTTTCTGTTTTATTATTTTCTATTTCTTTTTTATCAACATCTTTTTCCAGCTTTTTTAATTCATTCAAATTGCATTCATTACCAATATTCTCATAAGCTTCCACTGCATCCTTTAAGGTTAAATTTTCCTCATCACAGACATTGTTGTCAGGTTTCTTTTCATCACCAATACTCAACTTTGAAATAGCATTCTTTGATTTCTCAGTATCCTCTATCACATTAGTTGCCCCTGTTCTCCTTGCCAATTCTTTTCTGTAGTTTTGTGATGTCATTGCTGCTAATCTTGATTTCTTCTCATTGATCAAGTTCTTTACATTTACTGAATTTGATGGTTTCCAATCAGAAGGCAGGAATGATTGTGACTGCAAAGGAGAGTACAAGATTCAGAAATATTAAGAACTGTAACTAAATTTCACCTGAACTTTTTTTAGGTTTAAACATATTTTATGGCGATATAAACATATCTTATGATCATTTATTTTGTGCATGTATATCATATACATTTATAGTCTTGTCGTCTCAACATTATACAGAGATTCCCATTATCGGTGATGTATTGTAAATTCAAGTACAGAGCAAAAAACAGATTAGGGCCAGATCAGATATCATTCACATCAGTAACCAAAGCCAGAACAAATGTACCTATGTTTACAGAAAATACAGAATTATAATAATTACATGTGTATACACCATAGTGATCTGTTGCAGCATCAAAGTTCTATGTGTCTTGCATAAAGCATCTTGATGTTCCAAGGGGCCGAAATTAGGTTCAATCCCTGACCAGTGTCATGTGTTACCTGCAGCAAGACTCTTTATTCACATATGCATAGTTCTGGTACAAGAGGACATGGAGCATGATTTGTTGCAAGAACTTGTTTCACAATCGATGTAAAATAAATCAATTTTCTAGTACCTTAAATTTGGCATCACACTTAGGTTCGAATTCAGGTATCATTTTCTTCACTGCAAAGATTTGAGATCTCTTCTCAGCCAAGTTAACTTTGTGTAATTCCCTCTGAAGCTCCATGGCTGTGACCAGTGTTTCACGGATATGGCTAGATTTGGCCCGATCCAGAGCTGTCTCACCCCTCTGTAAAGAACAAAAAATAAATAAATGGTAATATAATGAAAGAAAATTAAAACTTTAACATGTGTCTCATCTGCCTTACCTCTATACCTCTTACATCCTATAACATTATGTTACAGTTTTTTATCTTATGGAAATGAAACATAACCTAATGTAACAGAATATAACATCTGATTAACTAATAATGTATGATTAACCTATATATAATTATAATCCTATTATAAATGGAGTTCTTGTCAAATTCATCCATGATATGTAAAAAACACAATGCAATTACCATTCCCTTCTTTGTAGGGTCTGCCCCAGCTTCCAGCAGAATATAGACAAGCTCGTCATGGCCGCGGTCAGCGGCCCAGTGGAGGGCTGTCCAAAAAGTCTATAAATAAACAAGAGCTGTTAACTCAACTATTCTAGCCTTGTCACAGAACAGTGTTTAATATCTATAAATGTAACAGCAGAAAAACAGTCATAATTTATTAATTAAATCATCTTTAATATCAGCAAAATAGTAAATACATGTATATGAGGTGGCGGTGAGGAGGAGAACTGTTCCAAAGTTGAAATGGAGCAGAGTATTTAAAAAACAAGAGCTGTCGGAGGTACAGCGCGCTTGACTATTTCGATGCTGTTCTAAAACAATGGCTATTTCAGTACCAAATGGAAGACAATTAATATAAAAACTCAGGGTTGGTCAAATTAAGCTATATAATTCAACAACAACATTTATGTTAATTATCAACAGTTTTGTTTTGTTTTGAAAACAAAGTGAATGGATGGCTGATATATTGCCTTAATTTTATTCAATTTAGCATTTGGTTCAAACTTTAAAACTGCTATATAAATTCATTAACCATTGCTGACAAATTACCCAATAGGTGGACCAATACTTAAGGCACACCATGTACGTATAATAACCCTAAATTACCCTAAATATAACAATTGCATGAATAGAATAATATAAGTTGATCAAGCATATCAAGATATTACCCGAAATAATTCCAGCAAGAATTTAAAATATAAGTGTAGGCTATAGCTGAGATGGTCTTCAGTTTCAAGAACAGTTTATCAATGTGTTATATATGCAATATATGCACTACCTTTAAATCATATGGTAATATACCAGTTCTTGTAAATGGACCTATAATCTTGTAACAACACATACAGTTTATCATTGCTGGATATCCTTCCACATTCTAAGTTGTTTCAGTTTTTTTACGTAATACAATCAATGCACAAATGTCAAATCATAGTGCAATATATGGGTACCAGTTCATGAAAAGAGTTAATAGTTAATCTATAGTTAAAAACATATTGTACCAGCATGCACAGTTTATCATAGCTAGATACCCTTTCATGAAAATGGGGAAAAGATCAATAAAAAAAAAAAGAAGATCTTGAGCTGTATCTTGGGCCTGTAGAAAAAGATTTTTAAGTTTTCCCTATATAACACTATGTAAAGTTTTGACCCTAAGGGCAGGCCAATTTTGCCCAAAGTGTCAAGGTTTTGGATAAATTTCAAAGAGGACTACAAACTGACCCAATTTGTAAAATATCTAAGCTCAAGGCCTTGTACTTGTACCACAAAATTTAACCTGCTAAAATACTCTAACGATATTTCTAAACCTAAAAGGGGAATAAGTCTGCCAAATGCAATCAAGAGTTATAGTTCTTGTCTATATGAGTTTCATAGTTGATGCTGAATACACATGTGAAGTTTCATTCATATCCAATGATAGGTCGACTCAAAAACTTTAACCTGGTTAAAAAAACTCTAACCAAATTTTCCAAGTCCAAAACGGCCTTATTTCTGCCAAAATGCAACCTAGCGTTATGGTTCTTGTTTCTGTGCATTCCATTGATGATACTGAACACAAATGTGAAGTTTCATTCATAACCAATGAGTGGTTGCATAGATATCTTACTGAAAAAAAAGCACTTTAACCTGAAAAAACAACGCCTACGCCGGGGCAACTGCAATAGCCCCCCTATTCTACGAAGTCAAGCTAAAAAGTGGGGGAGGACTCGGGCAGAAAAAAAAGGGTGTGACGGTTGGTTACCAAAGTGTAAAAGTTTAACAGGGCTGAGGGTACATTTAATACATAAAATGGGTGTGGGGATGGATGAGTGGACTATAGGGAAGAAAACAAAGTTGAAATGGGGCAAAGTATTTCATTTAAAAAAAAAAGAAAAGAAAAAAAAAGAGGGGGGGGGGGGGAGTAATAAAGTTGAAATGGGGTAGAACATTTCATTTAAAAAACAAGAAATGTCACTGTTAAGTGTCACATGCCCCCAAAATGGTGTGTGAAAAATAACAATATATGACATAATAGGTAGCGATGTATCAATGAATATCAAGAGTAATGGACTAATGTTTCAGACTAGACATGCAATTTCATGTTGTTTTTTTTTACATTAAAGCATGACCTTGACCTTTGTGTAACCTTGACCTTGACATCTGATGTAATGGTCTGGGTATTTCAACAGTTAAATGTATTTGAAACATTATCATGACATGCTGATCACTTGTGTCAAGCTATTTTAAAATCCCTAAATATAAGTTACAGATCAATTGTTGATCAAGTGTTTTTGAAATTCATCCATGTATGATAAAGTTAAAGGACAGACTTGAAATCTCAAACAGATTCAAAGTATTGTCATACATACTCAAAGTGTGACCATGTCTAGTTTTACTTATGACACGTTGTCATGTCATCTTGATAAATTGGGCCAAGTTAAAGACAAAGTCACAGACCAGACACGCAATATCAAACAAATTGAAAGTGTAACCTTGACCTTTGAGGAAAGGTTCTGAGTCTTGCATGCGACACTTAATTATGTCATGTTTATCAACTGAGCCAAGTGTTTTTAAAATATATCCATAGATGACAAAGTTATAGATCGGACAAGAAATCTCATACAGACTGTAAGTGTTGTCAAACAAACTCAAAGTGTGACCTGAGGTACGCATGTGGGTCTTACACATGACACTTTGTAATGTCATGCTGATGAAATGAGCCAAGTGTTTTTGAAATTTATCCATAGATGACAAAGTTTCAGACCTGACACAAAATCTCAATCTGACTGAAAGTGTCATCAATCAAAGTTAAATTGTGACCTTGACCTTTGAAGTAGGATTCTGGGTGTAACGCTTGACACATATTCATGTTATATTGGTCATTTGTAGCTAGTATTAACAAAATCCATCTATATTGCATGACAAAGCTACAGGCCAGACACGAAATCTCAAACAGACTGAAAGTGTTGTCAAACAAACTCAAAGTGTGACCGTGACTTTTGAGGTATGGGTATGGGTCTTACTCATGACACGTTGTCATGTTATGTTGATCATTTGTAGCAAGTATTTATAAAACCCATCTATACGTGACGATGTTACAGACCGGACACGAAATCTCACACAAACTCAAAGTGTTGTCAAACAAACTTAAATTGTGACCTTCACCTTTGAGGTACGGGTGTGGGTCTTACTCGCGACATGTCATGATGTTATGTTGATCATTTGTAGCAAGTATCACTAAAATTCATCTATGCATGACAAAGTTACAGGCCGGACACGAAATCTCACACAAACTCCAAGTGTTGTCAAACAATCTCAAACTATGGCCTTGACCTTTGATGTACGGGTGTGGGTCTTACTCATGACACGTCATCATGTTATGTTGATCATTTGTAGCAAGTATCAACAAAAATGTATCTATGCATGACAAAGTTACAGGCTGGACACAAAATCTCACACAAACTCAAGGTGTTGTCCAACAAACTCAAATTGTGACCTTGACCTTTGAGGTACGGGTGTGGGTCTTACTCACGACACGTCATCATGTTATGTTGATCATTTGTAGCAAGTATCAACAAAATACATCTATGCATGACAAAGTTACAGGCCGGAAACGAAATCTCACACAAACTCAGTGTTGTCAAACAAACTCAAATTGTGACCTTGACCTTTGAGGTACGGATGTGTGTCTAACTCGCAAGTATCAACAAAATCCATTAATGCATGACAAAGTTACAGGCCTGAAACGAAAAACTGGACGGAAGGACGGATGGACGGACGGATGTTCTCACGAATGGGTATTTAAGTGGCTTCTTTGCGTCAATTGTATACTTGTGTGGCTAAATTTTAGAACATTTTAGACGTAGAAAATTTTAATGGCGTAGAGTATTTCATTCAATACAAAACAAAATTGGGGGTAATAAAGTTGAAATGAGGCAGAGTTGTTCATTTAATACAAACCAAATTTAATAAAAAAATAAGAGGGTAGGGGAGGGAGTTGAAGACGTAGGGGTAATAAAGATTTGATGAGAGGTTTGAGTTAAGAGGGCACTTATAACATTGAAATTGGGCATTGAGTATTTCATTTAAAACAAACAAAAATCAAAAGTGTGGGGATAAGAAGAAGGGAGAGGTAATAAAGCTGAAATGGGGGCAGAGTAATTCAATACAAAAACATCAGTGATTGCGGTAATGAAGTTGAAATGGGCCAGATTATTTCAATACAATACAAAATCAATAAAAATTAATATAACAAGAGCAGTTCATAAGACAGTGTGCTCAATTATTCCTATCATTTGTCACAAAAGTACAAACTTTGATTGAGACTGATGACCAATCCAAGTAAACAAGAGTTATCTCAATAAATTGAGTAGATCTTATAACTGCAAAACCTTGTATGAAGTGTCAGTCTAATATACATGTATGCAGTTGCTGCTGAGAAATAAACTTTAACCAGAATTTCTAACAAGGGCCATTATTTGCAAAACAAATCTGGCAAGAGTTATCCTACTTTGGCTTCATAACTGAAAATTAAGCCTTACATAATGTTTCATTCAAATACATTGAGTAATTGGTGAGATATGGACTTGATGGTACTTGCATACAAAACTTTAACCATAAGTCAAACATGGGTCATATTCTGCATTATAGTCATGCAAGAGTTATCTAACTCAGTTATCTAATAAGGTTTGATGACTTTAGTTTCAATCAAATACATTGACTGATTCTTGATAGTACTCGCATGCAAAACCTTAACCAGAATTTCTAAGTTTAACTCAAAGGGCCATAATATGCATTATATTCAAGCAGGAGTTATCTTACTTAGCTATTGTAATAGGTATGGTGACTAGGAAGTCTTTTGTGAAGTTTCAATGCAATACATTGAGTGGTTGGTGTGATATGGTGAGATATGGACTTGATGGTACTTGCATGCACTACTTTAACCAGCATTTCTATATCAAATATTAGGCCATAATTTGCATTATATTCAAGCAAGAGTTACATAACTTTAACCAAGGTGTGACCAAGGTTTGACTCCTAATTGAATAAGGTACTGAACCCAAAAGTCTTCTAGCTGATACACATTAACAAAAACAAATAGAGCCAACATTTGTTTGAAAACTAGTATAGACATAATAAAGCTATTGATAAGATAGTGCTCAACTACTTGAATATTTGTCACAAAAGTACAAATTTGATTTGGACTGACGACAAATCAAAGCAAACAAGAGTTATCTTACTTACTAAATTGAGTAAGTCTTATAACTACAAAACCTTGTATGAAGTTTCAAACCAATACATGCAGTGGCTGCTGAGAATTTCTAAGTCAAACAAAGGCCATAATTTGCAAAAAAATCTGACAAGTTATCCCACTTGATTAATTTAGTTTGTTTTATGACAACAAAGCCATATGTAAAGTTTCAATCAAATACATTGAGTGATTGTTGTGAACTTGTATGCAAAACTTGAACCAAAATGTTTATGTCAAAGAAGGGCCATAATTTTCATTATATTCATGCAAGAGTTATCTCACTTAGTTAATTTAGTAGGTTTGATGACTGGGAAGTCTTGTGTGAAGTTTTAATTAAATACATTGAGTGGTTGGTGAGATATGGACTTGATGGTACTTGCATGCAAAACTTAAACCAGAATTTCTAAGACAAACAAGAGTAGTATACAATATCCCACTTTCAACGCAATTTCCCACCACCCAAAAATGACCAGCTCATCCAAGCTCGCTGATCATTTTAAGTTGATAGAAAAGTTTCGCTGAAACTGGCATATTGTATACTACTCCCCCATATCCCACTAGACAGCCAAATCTTTAAACGGAACCCAAGAATTGAAATCATTTGAATAACCACTCCATTTTAAATATGCTTGTTTCTTTTTGTAATCACTTCTCAATATCTTTTCTATTCTAAATATTTCTTGATTTGCTTTAGCTAGTTCTTGTTCATAGAATGATCCCACAATATTTTCGTTGTTTAAATCTTTCAGAAGATATGTTACAAGCTCTGTCTTTGGAATATATCTAACAACAAATCTCTTCTGAATGGATAACTTCTGGTCAGATCGGCTGTGCTGAGATCGTAGATAACATCTGAATATGTCCCATCTACAATACTATTATTAATTAGGTTGCAATGCACATATATTGTATCTACGGAAACTGTAATATCTGGAAAAAGTGTTCCAAACTCAGCCTCCCTCACAACTTTCGGTTAAAAACCAATAAGATAACAGAATTTTGAATCCCTTAAATCAAGAGCGTAATTTTCTTGTATAATTAGTTTACATTTACAAGATGATAAGTCAAATTCTAAGGAAATAGAAGCATCGTCGCTGCCGTCGCAATCATCCCCATTAAAGCAACACATCCACGTTTAAACTTTTTTAAAAAGTTTTTCAATTGAGTTGTGAGCACATTTCCCATACATAGATATATGGTCAGTGAGCTGTATATGTGCTAACAAACACTATCCAGAACGCTTTAGAATTATAAAAAAAGATGTCCAAATTATAAAGCGTGACAAACGCTTTATAAATTATTTTTAAATTGCCGAGGATTCCAACTTGGCTTCAAATTGAATTATGCGAGTCGTATAAAAAACTTCACGTTTTAGTGCGTAGTGTACTTTACCTGCCTTGAAAGTCATTTTGACAATTTTTTTTGACTAGGGTGAGTTACACACTTGTTTTATAAAGT
Organism: Panopea generosa; assembly: GCA_029582155.1. Taxonomy (NCBI): domain Eukaryota; kingdom Metazoa; phylum Mollusca; class Bivalvia; order Adapedonta; family Hiatellidae; genus Panopea; species Panopea generosa. The sequence continues at coordinate 33,282,422 of CM055903.1, read as the reverse complement.
GTTAGTCACGCATTATAATTTGGGCATCATTTTGTTCCGGATTGTGTTTATATTCTCATATACAGCTAATTGATCATATGTTTGTATGGGAAATGTGCTCATAACTCAATTAAATTTTTTTTTTTTAAAGTTCAAACGTGGATGTGTTGCTTTAAGAGCAAGTGTTTCTTCAATGTATCTACTTATGTCAGAGAAGGAATACATCCCATTAGCGAATTCAATATCTTTCCATTCCATTCCATTGTAGTAATGTATTTTATTATTACCAAGTTCTTTATTAATATTATACCAAGAATATGCCATAGTATTTATTGAATCAAGACCAACCACATAGTTTTTATTTTTATCGAGAACAACGGTTCTATCAAGTACGGTTGTAAAATCACTAGGTGTATTTTTATTATTCTTCTCGTAAGCAGGCTTGGATGAAAGAATTATTTTTTGTTCCATAAATAATAAAGTTTAAAATGGGATTCTCTTTCAAACCTAAACAACTTACCATAAGCAGTAGGATTAAAAGCAGTAGGATAAAAAGCAAGTCGGGTATTGGGTTCTGTTATCTGAAATGTCCATGTAACTCGGCAGAATCCTAGACCAAAACAAAAGTTCCCCTTATCCTTATATCTTTCAGCAATTACCTTTAGTTTATCTTCACTTATTTTTCTTTTATTATCAAAAGACACCGACCAACTTCCATTATCACGAACCGTAATTTCTCCATCTCTTTCTTCAATAAATGTTTTTACCCAGCCACCAACATCAGCTTGAAATATTTCTTCTTCTCCTGAGAATGGTGGGTGGGGATTTGATATGCATAATAAGTCGAGTTCAAAAACATAAGTACTGGGCTGCTTAATAATCCAATGTTTCGCACCATAAAGAAGACTGCGATCCCCACCTACATCATGATTTATGTATGGATTGGGTTTCAACTCGAATGGTTTTGTGAAATAGGATATGTTTTTTTCTGCTGTTTACAGGGGTTTAAATGTGTAATACACTTTATTTTCATCATCTTTAAATATCTAAATCTCTTTGTTTATTCCTATGTTTAGTGAAAAAAGCAGCATATCATAATTTTATGTTAGCATCTTTTTTGGTATTTGCTCTAAAAGAAGGTCATATTTTTCATTTATAATACGATGTAATTCATCATCATCAACCATTTGTTTCTTGATATCTTCCACTTTTTTTAGTTAATGATGCATTATCTGTAATTGATCTGTTTAAAATAAGAGTATGTACTTCGTCTCGTACCTTATCCGCATCCAGTTGATCATTAAAAATGTTAAACCTTGTTTCTTGTGATGTTCTTAATTCTTGCGTTAATTTATTTATACTTGTCTCCAGTTCTTTATTATCAACCAATTGTTTATTGATATCAGACACCCTAATCCTTAATTCATCAAAACCTTTTCTTAATTGTTTTCTCACTTTTTTAATAATACTTTCTTCTGCTCCATCACTTTATTTTTCAAAAGCACCCTCCATAAGCTCAACCTGTTTTCTTAAACTATCATGAATAGTAATATTCTTTTCTTTGTTTTCCGATAGCTGTTGTTGAATAAGTAATACTTTATCGGCTGCTCCTTTTTCAATATTTTCTAATTGCCCAGATAACTCATCTAGTTTCCATTTTTTTTACAAGTTTTGTCTTGCGTTTTACTACAAAAGACTTACAAACAGCATCACCCAGGTTGGTCGGATAAGGTAAGTTAGTAATACCCTTCTGCTGCATGTCTAGAAACTCTCCTTTTTTATGATAGTTGTCTAATGCTTTCTTCTTAACATATTCCGTTAATACAATTCCAAAATTAGCTTTTTGTTCTCCCTTATCATACTTTTCTATTTCCGATATGTTATTATGTATCCCCATTATATCTTTCCACAGAATTTTTTTTACAAGCTTTCTCGGTTTGTCTAAATAAAGAAAATCATATTGTTTATTAATTCTTCTAAAGTCTTGTTTTTCTATACAATCTTCATTACAAATCATATTCATTTCTCCTTTAGTCGAGGTTTGAAATAAAATGTAGTGTGAACAATTAAGCCTGATATCTTTGGGGGTTTTGTAATAAGATTGAGTTAAGTAGATAACGCAACAGTTTTTATGCCTCCTTGAACGAAATAATTAATAACATTATCTTCTGTATAGTTTCCTATGCAATAGAAACACCCATGTGAAGTTTCAGTCTAATTGGCCTAGTGGTTTAAGAACAGATGAAAGAAAAAGAGAATTTTCTGTTTTCCCATAGTATCCCTATGTAAAATTCTAAGTCCCCTTACAGGGCCCCTATAAATTTTAGCCCCTAAATTCTTATCTGCAATCAAACCCCTACACATAGAGATAATTTATGCAAAATATGAACAAATCTGACATACCGGTTCTTAAGAAAACGAATTTAGTAATTCCCAATTTTTACCCTTTTGGGGCCCCTCCTGACCCCTTAAGACAGTGGAACCCAGTCATTTTTACAAATCTGAACCTCCTTAAATAAACAATGCTTCTGTGAACATATAGGCAAAATCATTTCCATTTTAAAAAAATAAAAAATAAAAAATATTATAATGACAAGTGTCCCCTAATTGAACCCTCAGGGCGGGATCATATTTAACCCTAGGGACACCATTTGAACAAATCTAACAAAACTATAGATGGTCATCATTACTACATAAACATTTTGAAAATCTGTTGGGCCGTTCATGAAGCGAAGATTTTTTAAGTTTTGGACTATTTTAAGTAATGGCGGCCATCTTGAATTTCAGATCGAAAAAAAAAAAAAATCTTCTGTATAGTCTCCTATGCAATAGCAACACCCATGTGAAGTTTCAGTTTAATTGGCCCAGTGGTTTCAGAGAAAGTGCTGCTAACAGACGACGGACGACAGACAACGCGCCATCGCATAAGCACTTCTGGCCTTTGGCCAGTTGAGCTAACAATACTCCAGACGCTTCTACCAAGATAACTGAGTCAGGCAGGATTAATGTAAGCTCTGGACTTATGTTGCAATAAAACAACAATAAATAAGCATACGTCTCACATACAATTCTTTATAAAAGCTACACTAAATTAATGAATAAAATGAAATTAGAAAGGTGCCTGTCAACACGAACGCCTCGGTTATTGATCGGAAACCAAATTTTATATAAAAATTCAGTAAAAAAGGGGCAGTAACTCCTGTAAAATTTGACTTATGTTAACAAATATGAAACTTCATCTGTATTTTATAATTGTACAGGTATACACTAAATATTAATCAGATACATAGACCATTTCAACTGTTATTTTATATGATGAAAGGTCTCTGGGCAGACAAAAATTACTATCACAATCTCCATTTTGTCCAGCAGAGATGATAAAAAAATAGAATATATGTTAATAAATTTTACTAAAAGTTAAGTTGAAAAGGGGCCCTAATTCCTGCAAATTTGACCACCGTTGACAAATACTGACCTTGACCTGTATTTTATGATTACCAGTATACTGAACAAAGTTTTTACCAAAAATTAAGTGGAAAAAGGAGCCCTAACCCTGAATTTAATAATGCTGTAATAGAAAACAGATTGTGAAAACAAATGAGTCAAGAAACATACCAGGAAGTATTAAAACCCATTACTTCTGCTCAAGAAGGGATTGCCGAAGAACTAAAGGACCAGAAGATGGATCAAAGCAAGACACTGACTATCCTAGAACAAATAATTGCTGAATAAGCTACCAAAATAACAAGCTAAAGAATACATAATTTGTTGAACCTCCCTCCAGCAGTAAAAGAGGAAGCGTATGTCCCCGAAGATAAAGAGTATGATATCCCTGAATCTGATCCTGAATACAACCCTGAATGTACCCCCATCTCCGGTTCTAGAGAAGACCCCGAAGAAGAGCTGGGGGTGACTCTGAAGAAGAGCGTGGTGCCAAACCCAAGATCTGTAGGCAAATTTGAATAATGGAATAGAACGCATATATAATAATGAAGGATATTCCGGTGTCATACCATTAAACAAATTAGCAGGAAAGTTGCATGAAGTGCGGAAAAAGGAGTTCTGCGAGGTTGTTACTATTATTAAACAAATGGGCCATCCTGACTGACCTTGAGTCACCCAACTTAAGTAAATTATATAATACATGTACACTCAAAATTCCCGAAAAACGAGATGGGCAAGTAGTTAGAATTTTGATTTGTTTTGAAGATGTAACAGATGCGTAGAAGAGTTTAAACTTGGTAGAGGTTCACCCGTGGTAAATGTCAGTGAAACTACATCGAAATCAGGTCAGTATATTCTGACAAGAAGGATTTTGAAGTTTTTACTATAGCTGCATATATAGTAAACTAGCACCTCACTGTGGCGGTCATGTTTTTTAACAAATCACAACGGCTTCAACAAACTTGGTAAAGGGTCACCCAAGGAACATTTCTGCGAAATTTGTTTCATTGGTTTCTGACATGACAAGGAGATTTTTTAAGTTTTTAATAATTAAACTTGCCCCGCCCCCTGGCGGCCATGCTTTTTTGACGAATCAAGATGACTTAAACAAACTTGGTAGAGGGTCACCCAAAGAACATTTCCGTGAAGTTATATCAAAATTGGCCAAGTGGTTTTTTTACTATAGCTTATATAGTAAACTAACCCCACCCCCTGGCCGCCATGTTTTTTGGCGAATCACTATGGTTTGAACAAACTTGGTAGAGGGTGACCCAAGGAACATTTCTGTGAAATTATTTTAAAATCAAGTCAGTAGTTTCTGACAAGAAGATTTTTGAAGTTTTTACTATAGCTTATATTGTAAACTAACCCCGAGTCCTGGCTGTCATGTTTTTTGACAAATCAAGATTGCTTGAACAAACTTGGCAGAGGGTCACCCAAGGAATATTTCTGTGAAATTATTTTAAAATCGAGCCAGTAGTTTCTGACAAGAAGATTTTTGAAGTTTTTACTATAGCTTATATAGTAAACTAACCCCACACCCTGGCCGTCATGTTTTTTGACGAATAAAAATGGCTTGAACAAACTTGGTAGAGGGTCACTCAAGAAACATTTCTGTGAAATTATTTTAAAATCGAGCCAGTAGTTTCTGACAAGAAGAGTTTTGAAGTTTTTACTATAGCTTATATAGTAAACTAACCCCAACCCCTGGCCGCCATGTTTTTTGACGAATCTAGATGGCTTGAACAAACTTGGTAGAGGGTCACCCAAGGAACATTTCTGTGGAATTATTTAAAAATCGAGCCAGTAGTTTCTGACAAGAAGATTTTTAAGTTTTTACTAATCAAACTTGCCACACCCCCAGGCCACCATGTTTTTTGACGAATCAGGATGGCTTGAACAAACTTGGAAAAGGGTCACCCAAGGAACATTCTGTGAAATTATTTTAAAATCGAGCCAGTTGTTTCTGACAAGAAGATTTTTTAAGTTTTTACTATACGTTAAATAGTAAACGTCACCCCACCCCCTGGCCGCCATGTTTTTTGACAAATCAAGATGACTTGAACAAACTTGGTAGAAGCTCACCCAAGGAACATTCTGTGAAATTATTTTAAAATCGAGCCAGTTGTTTCTGACAAGAAGATTTTTGAAGTTTTTACTATATCTTATATAGTAAACTAACCCCACCCCCTAGCCACCATGTTTTTTGACAAATAAAAATTGCTTGAACAAACTTGGTAGAGGGTCACTCAAGGAGCATTTCTGTGAAATTATTTTAAAATTGAGCCAGTAGTTTCTGACAAGAAGAGTTTTGAAGGTTTTACTATAGCTTATATAGTTAACAAACCCCACAGCCTGGCCGACATGTTTTTTGACAAATCAAGATGGCTTGAACAAACTTGGTAGAGGGTCACTCAAGGAACATTTCTGTGAAATTATTTTAAAATGGAACCAGTAGTTTCTGACAAGAAGATTTTTAAGTTTTTACTAATCAAAATTGCCCTGCCCCCTGGCAGCCATGTTTTTTGACAAATCAAGATGGCTTGAATAAACTTGGTAGAAGGTCACCCAAGGAACATTTCTGTGAAATTATTTTAAAATCGAGCCAATAGTTTCTGACAGGAAGAGTTTTGAAGTTTTTACTATAGCTTATATAGTAAACTAACCCCCTAGCCACCATGTTTTTTGACGAATAAAAATGGCTTGAACAAACTTGGTAGAGGGTCACTCAAGAAGCATTTCTGTGAAATTATTTTAAAATTGAGCCAGTAGTTTCTGACAAGAAGAGTTTTGAAGTTTTTACTATAGCTTATATAGTAAACTAACCCCACCCCCTAGCCACCATGTTTTTTGACAAATAAAAATGGCTTGAACAAACTCGGTAGAGGGTCACCCAAGGAACATTTCTGTGAAATTATTTTAAAATTGAGCCAGTAGTTTCTGACAAGAAGATTTTTGAAGTTTTTACTATAGCTTATATAGTTAACTAATCCCACAGCCTGGCCGACATGTTTTTTCACAAATCAAGATGGCTTGAACAAACTTGGTAGAGGGTCACTCAAGGAACATTTCTGTGAAATTATTTTAAAATGGAACCAGTAGTTTCTGACAAGAAGATTTTTTAAGTTTTTACTTATCAAACTTGTCCTGCCCCCTGGCGTCCATGTTTTTTGACAAATCAAAATGGCTTGAATAAACTAGGTAGAGGGTCACCCAAGGAACATTTCTGTGAAATTATTTTAAAATCGAGCCAGTAGTTTCTGACAAGAAGAGTTTTGAAGTTTTTACTATAGCTTATATAGTAAACTAACCCCACCCCCTAGCCACCATGTTTTTTGACGAATCAATATGGCTTGAACAAACTTGGTAGAGGGTCACCAAAGGAACATTTCTGTGAAATTATTTTAAAATCGAGCAAGTGGTTTCTGACAAGAAGAGTTTTGAAGTTTTTACTATAGCTTATATAGTAAACTAACCCCACACCCTGGCCGTCATGTTTTTTGACGAATAAAAATGGCTTGAACAAACTTGGAAGAGGGTCACTCAAGGAGCATTTCTGTGAAATAATTTTTAAATTGAGCCAGTAGTTTCTGACAAGAAGAGATTTGAAGTTTTAACAATAGCTTATATAGTTAACTAACTCCACCCCATGGCCGCCATGTTTTTTGACAAATCAAGATGGCTTGAACAAACTTGGTAGAGGGTCACTCAAGGAACATTTCTGTGAAATTATTTTAAAATGGAACCAGTAGTTATTGACAAGAAGATTTTTTAAGTTTTTACTTATCAAACTTGCCCCGCCCCCTGGCGGCCATGTTTTTTAACGAATCAAGATGGCTTGAATAAACTTGGTAGAAGGTCACCCAAGAAACATTTCTGTGAAATTATTTTAAAATCGAGCCCGTATTTTCTGACCAGAAGATTTTTTAAGTTTTTACTATAGCTTATATTGTAAACTAACCCCACCCCCTGGCTGCCATGTTTTTTGACGAATCAATATGACTTGAACAAACTTGGTAGAGGGTCACCAAAGGAACATTTCTGTGAAATTATTTTAAAATCGAGCAAGTGGTTTTTGACAAGAAGATTTTTAAGTTTTTTACTGATTAAACTTGCCCCGCCCCCTGGCAGCCATGTTTTTTGACGAATCAAGATGGCTTGAACAAACTTGGTAGAAGGTCACCCAAGGAACATTTATGTGAAATTATATAAAAATTGGCCCAGTGGTTTCACAGGAAAAGTTGTTAGAAGCTAAAAGTTAACGACGGCCGACAGACACCAGGCGATCACAAAAGCTAAAAATTAGGTGGTGAAATCTTGAGTTTAGGCAACATAAAGGAAAAGACTAAGGATGATAAAAAAGGATCAAAGAATCGAAAAAAAAACAACAACTTGAATTTGAAGAATACAGCAAAATACTGCGCATGATGATAGATAACCCAGGAGTGCTTCCTACTGGAAGTGGCTTAAGAAATTATTACAAAGTAGATAAAGATGGAAATTATGGTAATTTAAAGATAAATATACCTCAATTAGTTTTTTCATCATAAATTAATTGCAAAGCACGGTTGCAATAGAAATATCAGGGCGGGGTCATTTTTAACCCTAGGGACAAGATTTGAACAAATCTAACAAAACTATAGTTGGTCATCATTATTACATAATCATTTTGAAAATCTGTTGGGCCGTTCATGACAAGAAGATTTTTTAAGTTTTGGACTATTTTTAGTAATGGCAGCCATCTTGAATACCAGATCAAAAAAAAAAATCTTCTGTATAGTCTTCTATGCAACAGAAACATGCATGTGAAGTTTCAGTTTAATTGGCATAGCTGTTTCAGAAAAGATGAAAGAAAAAGAGAATTTTCTGTTTTCCCATAGTATCCCTATGTAAAATTCTAATTCCCCTTACAGGGTCCCTATAAATTTTAGCCCCTAAATTCTTATCTGCAATGAAACCCCTACACATAGGGATAATTTATGCAAAATATGAACAAATCTGACTTACCAGTTATTAAGAAAACGATTTTAGTAATTCCAAATTTGTACCCTTTTGGGGCCCCTCCTGACCCCTTAAGACAGTTGAACACATTCATTTTTTACAAATCTAAAACCTCCTTCACCTAACAATGCTTCTGTGAAGATATAGGCAAAATCATTTCCATTTTAAAAAAAAAATCAAAAAAAAAATCATGACATGTATCCCCTAATTGAACCCTCGGGGCGGGGTCATTTTTTACCCTAGGGACACCATTTGAATAAAAATTAACAATACTATAGTTGGTCATCATTACTACATAAACATTTTGAAAATCTGTTGGGCCGTTCATGAGAAGAAGATTTTTTAAGTTTTGGACTATTTATAGTAACGATGGCCATCTTGAATTTCAGATTGAAAAAAAAATCTTCTGTATAGTCTTCTTTGCAACAGAAACATGCATGTGAAGTTTCAGTTTAATTGGCCTAGTGGTTTCAGAGAAAGTGCTGCTAACAGACAACAGATGACATACGACAGACAAAGCGCCATCGCATAAGCACTTCTGGCCTTTGGCCAGTAGAGCTAAAAAACAACGAAATGATAATTTTTTAATGCAAAAGGTCAGAATGGGAATAATTGATAATCATTTGAGGGAAGCAATAATGAATAGAATATGTGCTATTAATTTATTAATAAAAAAGGGAAAAAATGATACAGAAAAGGATAGAAAGAAAGAAGAAACAATAATGGGAATCGGGAGTGAAAACGCTAATAAGGAATGAAGAAAACCAAAAGTGGTTATTGGTGTTGAAAAGAGGGCGATTTGGTGACCAGGAGGTAGTTAAGATGGATTTCAAGAGTATGTATGCTGCCCAAAATGAATTAGGAGTAAATGCTGGGTTAATTAAAATGTGTTGTGATGGTACAAACAAGGTTAAAAGTGTATATTCCAAAAAGTATGGAAAATCATTCCAATTAAGCTGTAAGAAATGAGTTATTTAAACTAAATTGAAAATTATTTTCTAAACCTAAGAATATATAGAATGATATTCACGCCTACTAGGATATAAAAAAATAACACATATCAACACTATCAAATAAATATTGTAAACAAATACGATCCGATCCGATGAAACAATTAAAAAAAAAGTCACTATTGGATCTCCCTAAGCTTTACAGGAGATGAATGTTAAAATAAATATAACAATTGAGATTTTGTTTGCTAAACCAAATGTTGTTTTGGCGGAGGATGGAGTTATAGATATATGAACTTTTCAAAGTGTGTTTTTTAAATTAAAAGCAAAAGCATTGTTAAATCAGCTAAATATAAAAAAAGAATTAAATGATATAAATAATGAATTATCAAACAGAATCGGTGAATGGATTTCTCTGGGATCTGGTTGGATAATAAAAGAAGTAACCGGACATTATGTAACAGTTATAAAATACAGACCATTAAGGGGTTCCTCGTATGTTGCTCTTCCCGATGTTATAAAAAATAGACAAGGATTAATCAATATTAAACATGAAAAGGATAATGAATGCTTTCGTTGGTGTCATTTGGCGTATTTGTTTCCAGCTGAAAAGAACCCACAAAGAATAACAAAATATAAAAAACATTTAAAGGAAGTGAATTATGATGGAATAAAGTTTCCTGTTAAGATTAAGGATATTCCTAAAATAGAAGTAACTAATAATATAAGGTTTAACTTCCTTGGAATTGGGAATGGTAAAGAACCTATCTATCCATTGTACATCTCTAAGAATAAAAATGAAAAAAACTTGTGATCTTTCATTAATAGAACGGGAAGGCTCATCTCATTATGTTTGGATAAATGATTTTAATAAACTAATGAACACACAATCAAAACACAAACATAAATTATTTTTTTGCAAATATTACATCCAACATTTTACATCAGAAAGAATACTTAATAACCACACTGATGTATGTCTATCTATTAACGGAACACAAAAAGTTAAAATGCCTGATGAGAAGAACAATAAGTTATTTTTTAGAATTTTTCATAAACAATTAGCAACCCCCTTTTATCATTTATGCTGATTTTGAAGTAATAGTAAAACCAGTAAATGAAAAGTTATGTAACTCAACTGAGGCTTACCAAAATCATGTTGCTTGTGGTTTTGGATATAAGTTAGTATGCACATATGATAATATATTTAGTAAACCAGTAGAGATTTACCGAGGGAAGCATTCGATTTATCGTTTTGAGTAAGCCTTTACCTTACAGTAATTTTTCCAGAGGAATTGGACAAAACTGAAAGTAATAACTTTTTTATTGATCATAATCTCATTTATCCAAAAGAAATACACGTTTTACAATCTGATTACCCTTTAGCACCAGAGAAATTAATAGTAAAAAATGAAATGTTATCTGATTTCTGTGTTAAATTGAAAGAAAAATATGATATAAGTAGTGATAGAACAACAAAGTTGGTTCCTAATTTATTCAATAAGGAAAAATATGTTATTCGTAGGAAAAACCTTAAACTTTATCTTGATCTTGGAATGAATTTTGGTAAGGTTTACAGAGTATTACAGTTTGATGAGAGACCTTGGTTGGCTGAATATATTGATTTTAACACACAAAAGAGAACATTAGCTAAGAATGCTTTTGAAAAAGATTTTTTTAAGTTGATGAATAATTCTGCATTTGGAAAAACAATGGAAAATTTAAGAAAAAGAATAAATATAAAATTAACTCATGATGAAAGAGTATTAGAAAAGCATGCAGCCAAAGCAACCTTTATTTCTGCACAAATGTTTAACGATACTTTGTACGGAATAAATAAAATAAAAGAGGAGTTGATTCTTAATTGCCCTTGTTATGTTGGAATGACCATCTTAGAATTAAGTAAATATTTGATGTATGATTTTCATTACAATTTTATTCTTAAAAAGTATGATAGAAATAAAGTAAACTTATTATTCACAGATACTGACTCCTTATATTATGAAATTAAATCAAAAGATGTTTATGAGGATTTGAATGAGGATAAAAACTTGTTTGATAATAGTGATTACTCTAAAATAGTCCATTCTTCTTCGATGATAATAAAAAAGTTATTGGTAAGATGAAGGATGAGGCAGTGGGTATTCTGATTACTTAATTTATCGGTTTGGGAAGTAAGATGTATTCGTATAAAATCGGTGGTAAAGATAAAAAAAAAAATGTAAGGGTATAACCAAAGGTGTTGTTAAGAAAAATATAATGCATGAGGATTACGAAGAAACTTTAATTAATGAAGGTGTGAAAATACACACAATAAAAACAATAAAATTAGTTAAGCATCAGGTAAAAAGTTATGTAATAAATAAAGTAAGTTTATCATGTTTTGATAATAAAATATATTTCGGATGATGGAATTAATACACTTCCATATGGTTATCATGACAAAGAAAGAAAAGGATTTGACTGTCTGGTGGTTGTCTATTGGGGTGGGGTAGTAGTATACAATATGCCAGTTTCAGTGTAACTTTTTTATCAAATCAAAATGATCAGCGAGCTTGGGTGAGCAGGTCATTTTTGGGTGGTGGGAAATTGCGCTGAAAGTGGCATATTGTATATTACTAACAAGGGCAATAATTTTCATTATATTCATGCACAAGTTATTCTAGTAGGTTTGATGACTGGAAAGTCTTGTGTGCAGTTTCAGTCCAATACATGAAATGGTTACTGAGATAAGGACTTGGTGGTACTTGCATGCAAAGCTTTAACCAGAATTTCTAAGTCAAACAAGGGCAATAACTTGCATTATATTCATGCAAAAGTTATCTTACTTAATTATTGTAGTAGGTTTGATGACTTGGAAGTCTTGTGTGAAGTTTCAATCAGATACATTAAGTGGTTGGTGAGATATGGACTTGACGGTACTTGCACGCAAAACTTTAAAAAGAATTTCTAAATCAAACATGGGCAATAATTTTGCATTATAGTCATCCAAGAGTTATCTAACTTAATTATTGTAGTAGGTTTGATGACTGGAAAGTCTGGTGTGAAGTTTCAATCAGATACAGTAAGTGGTTGGTGAGATATTGACTTGATGGTATTTGCATGCAAAATTTTAACCAGAATTTCTAAGTCAAAGAAGGGCAATAATTTTGCATTATAGTCATCCAAGAGCCATCTTACTTAGTTATTGTAGTAAGTTGGATGACTTGAAAGTCTTGTATGAAGTTTCAATCAGGTACATTAAGTGGTTGGTGAGATATGGACCTGATGGTACTTGCATGCAAAATTTTAACAAGAGTTTTGAGTAAAGTTTCAAGTCAATACATGCAATTGTTACTGAGATAGGGACTTGCATGCAAAACTTTAACCAAGGTGTGACGCTGACGCCCAGGTGAGTAGAATAGCTCTCTTTATTATTCAAATTGTCAAGCTAAAAAAAATAAGAATCATAATACAAAATTGATACTTTAACTCAGAGTTCAAAAGACAAAATATGATCTTTTCACTCTGCAATATGATTCACTTTCAAGCCCAACATACTTCAGAATATGAGCAGGCACACTTCACCATCACAGCTATGTGTGGTGTCCTCAAGCAAGACACATTTTCCACATATGCTTAGTACTGGTTCTACCCAGGAAGACTTCAAGCATGATTTGTAAGTTGTAAGAACTTGTCTCACAATCGAAGTAAAATAAATAAGTTTAAACTAAACTCTGTGATAAATCATTGAACCAAAACATGAATATGCACATCATTCTCCACTTGGTAGTGATGGATCATAGCAGTTAACCAGAGATTGTAGAGAAATAGCACAGACAAATATAAATAGACAAACATGGATTTAGTAATGGACATAATCAAAGGGCCACAATGTTGGGAACACGAGCACCCCAAGACACCCGTCTTTTTTTTCAAAGTGAAAACTTTTTAAACATGATGGTGATTAATTTAAATAATCAATAACTCGACTACTTTGGGGCAGTAGTCTAATGGATAGAATGTTGGCCGCTCACGCCACAGGTTGCAGGTTCGATCCCCAGCTCGACCCGATACAACTCAATAACCCTTTACTCCATAGATACGCATTTTCCCGTGCAAATCACAGAAGGCCTTTGAAAACAGTGCAGGAAGAGTTCAGAATCTGAACACTTCCTGCACTGTTTACCACTCTGTCAGTTAATATAAACATAATTCACCCATTGCTGATACGTAGTGAATTAATGCTTTCAATATTAGAGGTGTCCAAAGGCGTCTTTATGAAGTAAAGGGTTAAACAACACTCAGAAGGAAGTGGATTCAAACGCGGTTCATATAAGCTCTGAGCTTTCATCGCAACCAAGATAAAATAAATTAGTACTCGTATAAACTAACTTTCTCTTGATGACTCGATTTCACATGTCAATGCAGAAAATTAACTTCTATGTGCACTTTTTTGCGTTATTTAGTTTGTCCAAATTAAGTATGATTTGAACGTGCAACTTTATCTCGACCAGTTGCTCTACTAGCAACATTTTCAGGTAAAACATGTCTATCACCTATTTCAGTCCCATTTTCCATTAAAATCACATTCCTGTGACCTTGACCATTAACTTCATTCATACTACAAAATTATGTCTAAATCTGCCTACATTGAATGGCGACTCTGCTATATCGATATAAAGGCATGCAACGCAATTCACGACACAGTTGTATATTGCAAACCATTAAAAGGCGTAAATATTTCACATCCTTGGTGGAAATTGCCTAAAACCATCTTTGCTTTCTTTTCCACTTATCTCTCTGCTAGCATGTATTGAAAACATCACATGACAAGATTAGCACATTTGATTGGTTGATTGAAATATCATTGTGTGTTGTGGAACCCGTATGCATAAATATGAACATCACGTGACGAGGTCAGAACCTTTTATTGGTTGGTAGAAATTCCGTGCAAAATTTGTTGGGACTAGCTAGTATAATGATTTTTCAGATATTTAGTTGTTGTTGTATGATGTTTAGCGTCGCTTTCAACAATTTTTTAGTCATATCGCGATGGTGTCTACTTGAGACAGTATTCTAAGCGCCGTCACACTGGAGTATCATGCCGCAGACACATGGTTTGATACCCCACCCAGTCACATTATACTGACACCGGGCCGACCAGACGTAGAAATCTTCTCTAAATGCTGAGCGTCAAGCGAGGAAGCTTCTAGTACCATTTTTAAAAGTCTTTGGTATGACCCGGCCGGGGATTGAACCCAAGACCTTCCGCATGCGAGGCGGATGCTCTACCACTAGACCATGCCGCGGTCTTCAGATATTTAGAGAACAAATATAAAATACTTGCGTTGTTCTTTTTGTTCTAAATACAATTACAATATTTGATCTCTTGATTATTCAGTTTTTGATCCCTTGATGTTGTCTAAGGGACTAGTCATTACAAAAAAAAGTATTCTACCTTTAAAGTAAACAATTAATCAAATCAAGGCTTCCTACATACAACTGAAAATTTAAAATATACAGTTTAGGTACTTGGAAATTTCCACCAAATTTATACTACTACATTTTGTATATCCTAGAACTAAAGAATTTGTACAAATGCCTCCCAAATAGGGTTACGCAACTCCAAGCTCAAATTCCAGCCTAATGGCAGCGCCAAATAATGTATCATCAGAAAAACAGATATACATGTATCTTTATGAATGAAACGGTAAACTAATGAAAACCGATAACACTACGAGAATTTGCATTAAAGCAATTTATGCCAATAAGTTGTGCTGTGTCGAATTTGATTGTAACACCTCTTGTGTGTAATCACGTTAAAAGTTCTGATATTATCTGCAATCTGATTGGCTTACAACCAATAAAGGTGGACCTTATGCATCTTGGTCATGTTTAAGACAATAATTGACATTCGTAATGTCAATTAGTTTGTTTTTACAACAAATTGCACAAGAGTGAAAATATAATACACAGGATATTGCGATTGCAGGAGATTTTGACTCCCATCTGGGAGTCACAGGTTTTCTCTTTGATTCCGGGAGACTCCCGAACAATGGGAGAGTTCACATGTTGTTGTTTTATAGCATAAATGTCTGTATATAGCAATTATTATAAGAAGAGGTAGTAAATTCTATTTTTTTCGCTATTATTATACAACATTATAACAGATATAAGTTTTAAAAGATAATTCATCATAAAAAGATGAATGATACAATTATAATCAATGATTGAAATATTAATCATGAATTGGACACCATTTTTAAATACGTACTTTCCTGAATATAAAGTCAGAGTTTTTGGTTCTGGCAAGGATGGTTTTGGCTGCTCATGCTTGAGGTTGTGGGTTTGATCCCCAGCTCGACCCGGTGCCTTTCATAAAACAACACTCAACCCAGAAAGCGACTCGAGAACAGTTCATATAAGCTCTAAGCTTTCATCGCAATCAAGCTAAAATAAATTAGTATAAACTAATAAAGCAATACCATATTTAGCTAGTTTCTTTTGACGCAAGTTACAAGACGTCTGCTTGAGATTTTCAGCGTCAAAGTGTACTTGAAACCTCTGAGGAGCTTATTTGTGTTGGGGGGTGCAATGCAATGCAAAAAAGATTCTTTCTAGCGATAGGCTTTGGGAAGGCATGTGTTTGAAACTCACAGGAATAATTATTGTGTTGGAACTGGGGATTGTTTCATGCACATTAATTTAATCTGATGCTTTCGCTTTTATTCTCAAACATATTTTGTGCTGAAACTGAACTTTTATCTTAGTTCGAAGACTTAGGTTTGGAACAGTCTCCAAATGTATTAGTGTATATTTATGCTGGAACTGAGCATTGTTCCAAGCATACAGTTTTGGTTTAGGTTTGAAACATTAGTCTCAAACATATGCTGCCCAGACACGTTGTCTGAACAGCTGGTGTCATTATTAAAATAGTGTTGAACAACAGTTAGTTTTACTCTACAGTGTTGGAAACATTATACTGTAAATAGTTTATTGATATGATTGTCTGTATGATTTCTTAATATTAGAATCATTTTATTTTATTTTTTTGTTTGAAGTTTACTAATCATGAGGCAAGAAGCCTGAGGAAAATTTATATATTATATACATGTAGTTAGAACAAAATTGTTTAACATAGTTTCAAGCTAGGCTGTTTCACAGCTTAATCCAGTGAAGACAAAGTCGCCTTAAAGAAGATCCCGTTTTAAGTTCAAGATACCCACCCAACATCTTGACACAAAGTATTTCCAATCTGTGATCTATTTATCAATCTAGATACATTTACATGTACAATTCATATTTATACCCGACAACAGTTTTGTACTCATAAAACAACACTTTTAACCCCATAATGCAAGTATTAACCCATTAAATAGGTCAAGGTCAGTGATGTAAACTTTTTTTAGTTGATGGTGATCAGTTTACAGAATCAATAGTATAACTGAAAAATAAAATTGATTTTTAAAAAAATAAATAAATAAAATAAAAATAAAAAAATCAAACCTGAGCTAAACAAAAAACTTTAACCTAAAGTTTTAGATCCCACAGTATGGCAATTAAGGTTAGTCAGCTATATACATTGTTTGTATAACATAATATGAATGTGTTTAGTCACCAAAATATGAGTAATTTGTTCAGAAACAGAGAAAAAGCTGAGCTATACATAAAACTTTAACCAGTGCACAACGACAATGACGACACCAGAGTCATGACAATAGCTCTTTTTTGTTTTTTCAATGCTAAAAATCATCAAACCAAAATACAAAGACAATATGCACATCACCACCTGGTAGTGATGCATCTTAGCAAGTTTCATAAATTTCGAACTATTAGCTAAAGAGAAATAGCGCGGACAAAGATTTGGTAATGGATAGAATCAAAGGGCCATAACAAGACACTTGTTACCTCCACTTGCTAGTGATGAATCCTAGCAAGTTTCATAATATTCCAATCAATGGTTGTAGAGAAATAGCTTGGACAAGAATTTTGGGATGGACACAAGTACGGACGAAGTGGTGACTTACAAGGTGGTTCCCTAAAATTAACAAAGTTTTCAACAAAAAAAAGTGGCCATAATTCTGCCTAAAATTAAAATGGAGTTGTCCCATGTGTTCTACTTTAGTCCAATGATGGTAATAAAGACACATGACATTGTGGAGTTTGGTAAATGTCAGGCAAGTTGTTACTGAGATTATGAGATGGCAATAAGGACACATGTGAATTTTCATTGATGTACTTGTAGTGGTTACTTAAAAATATCAACAGAATTATTCAAGTATAAAATGGCAATAATTTTACCAAAAATCTAATGAAGTTCTCCCACTTGGGCCCTTGAGTCCCCTTTATGGTAAGGAATGCAAAAAATGAAGTTTCATTCATGTATAGGTAACGGTTTCTGAGATCTATAAGTATGACTAAATACTTTAAAAAAATATTTAAGTACAAAAATTCTTCCTTAAATGAAAGTGGAGTTATCCCACTTGGCCCCTTGAGTCCCCTTTATGTAAATAAAGATACATGTGAATTGTGAATTTCCATTGTTGAATGTGGCAATGGTTAATAAAATATATGAGCATGCCTACAAATGTTAACCAAACTTTAAAGTATATAAGATATGAAAGGGTTCATGAGACGTCAGGTCCATCAACATGGCTCTGAGTAGAAGTACTGTCCATCTGTAAGTAACTAGCAATTATTCTCAAATAAAGATTTTAGACCGAATGGGGCTTGGACACATAACCTCAGCAGTGAGAGGTAAGTGATCTTGAGATGGCACCCTTGATAACTCAGACACAGAGGACCACTGAAGTATATATATTACATATGGTGACTTGAATTATGGTAAGTGCTACTGAATGTAATATAGTGTTCACACATAATACTTACTGTTCCTATAGAGTCCAGCTCACATCCTGCTTGTATGAGAATGGAGGCAACCTCAGGATGATTGTGATATGAAGCATACATCAGTCCTGTCAGGTCAGCCTGTAACAAGATGTATTTGTTGAACAAGAAGACATAGTCATCAATATACCCTGCAATGGGCTTTTTTACTTAGATATTCTGAGTTTTGAAACTTTAAATGAAAAATCATTCACAGTAAAAGGCCCCATTAGAAACTAGGTTTTGGAGTAGGAGACTTTCATTTGGCTAATTGTTTCCATGGTAACAGAACAAAAATTGAAAATGAAAACTCCCTCACTGCAAAAGTCACTACCTCACCACAAGGTTGACATGTGTACAAGGTTTCGTGATGTCACCTTGAACAGATCTGAAACGGCAAATTTTGTGTGTTTGGCTATTTGTTTCCATGGTCACGGAAACAATATTGAAAATGAAAAACTCCCTCATAGCAAAAGACACTAAGGACCACTAGGCTGACATGTGTACAAGATTTCGTGCAGTTGCCTTGAAAGGTTTTGGAGTTATGATACTAAAACAACAAATTTTGCATGTTTGACTACCTTATTTGTTTCCATAGTCACAGAAAAATTACTGAAAATGAAAACTCCCTCATACCAAAAGGCACTACTGGATCACTAGGTTGTCATGTGTACATAGTTTCACGAAGTAACCTTGAACGTTTTTGAGTTGGTTAAGGAAACAGCAAATTTTGTAATTTTCATTATTAATTTTGTTTACAAAATATGGAAAATGTTAACTCCCTCATAGCAAAAGGCAGTACTACCCATCTAGGTTGACATGTATCCAAAATTTTGTTAACTTACATGCGCCCTAAGTGGTCTGAACAAAAAACAAGAGGTTGCCACTAACGTGGTCATATCTCCCGCCACCTCGTTAACCCTTAGAGGCATTTCCAGAGAAGTGGATTTAAATTATGCAAAATGAAAAAGTGGCCGAGCATATAAATCACATGTATATGCCACAAACTATATGCAGCTGACTGTTATATGACACATTGTCTTGTCCCAGTGAGCACTGGTGTGATGTTCTAAATCAAATCATAAATATGTAAGTTATAACCCCAAAACAAAAGAAAAACTATCTTTGACGAACAGACCCAACTCATTCCCATGACACATTGTCTTGGACTGGTTAGCATTTGTGCCAATTTATTTTTAAATCCAATCACAACTAAAGAAGATAGGGTCCAAACAGCAGTGGATGGACAGACAGAGCTGTGACCTTGAACTTTGAAGAACAATCCGAAGTCATCCGCATGACACATCAACTTGTCCTACTTAAACAAAATTCCAATAACAACTAAAGAAGATAAGGTTAGGACAGCAGCGGACGGACGGAGCTGTGACGTTGACCTTCGACGAACAGACCCAAGTCATTAGCATGACACATTGTCTTGTCCTAGTGAACATTTGTGCCAAGTTATTTAAAATTCCAATCACAACTAAAGAAGATAAGGTCAGGACAAGAGAAACACAGTGTATACATTGGATTTCCAAACACTTGACCTTGAGCTATGACCTTGACCTTTGACGAACAAACCCAAGTCATTCACATGACACATTGTCTTGTCCTAATGAACATTTGTGCCAAGTTTTTAAAAATTCCAATTACAACTGAAGAAGATACGATCCAGACAAGAGGAAACGTAGTGTATACATTGGATTTCCAAACACTTGACCTTGAGCTATGACCTAAACCTTCGAAGAACAGACCCAAGTCATTCGCATGACACATTGTCTTGTCCTAGTGAACATTTGTGCCAAGTTATTTAAAATTCCAATCACAACTGAAGGAGATATGTTGTGGATGCACGAACGCAGCCCATTTTTATATCCCCCCTGCAGTGGCGGGGGATAATAAAAATATCTTTTATAAGTAAGTATTTAAATATATCAATAAATATCAAGAAATACATATTTAATGACGTCATTGGAATCTACGGAAACAGACTCAGTTGTAAAATTTGTGTAAATCTCTGTATGACCCCAATGCAGACAGTGAAAAAGATGAAGGAAGTGAGTATGAAAACAAATACAAGTCGGTTGCTTCTTTTCAAGTGGCACAAACATTTTAAAGACAGATGGGAATCCATTATGGACAACTAAGGTAGAGGCAGCCAACGTTGGTGATGTCAGTTGAAGAATTTGTTATCCAATACAGGCCCGTAACAGTAAGCGAGATCGCGGAGGAAGTTAGAGTGAGTTACGGTTCCCCATTGCTCCGATTAATAAGGTATTTTGTTATTTTGATAAATTGAAATAATGCATTGATCATAAGAGGGGTTAATACATGTCGGAGAAGTGTCCATGAGTCATACATGTAATAGCCAAAAATGTGATAACTGACTAAGATAATAATATTAAATTAAGTGTGATAATTGACTAAGATAATAATATTAAATTAATATTATTATCTTAGTCAATTATCACACTTTTATATTAATAATATATGGTTATACTATGTATGCCTATAAGTAAGCATGTTAAATACTCCAATTATTGCTTATTTACAAAATACTTAAAATGGTACAGACAATTTCTCACATATTTTAAAATTATTCAATAATGCCCAAAACTGGTGTTATAGGTCTAGTTAGATTTTTAAACATTAAAATTTCAGGTAAAATCACCACTGAAAGGTAGGCGTTTACATCAATGACAAATCTACGCTCGTTCAATCAGATGATTCCACAGCAAGAAGGTAAAGATTGGTAAAGTGACATATATGATAGGGGTGGGTCAATCAGTATCGCCTGTGTGCAGACATCAATATACACTCTAACGATGTGTTCTGTTAGCCAGTCACTAGATTAGTAACTCCATGGGAAAAATCCATTAGCCAGTCATCAAATATACTCTATGGAAGTATTTTGTTAGCCAGTCATCAGAATACTCCACGGAAATATTCTGTTAGCCAGCCACCAGATACTCCATGGAAATATTGTGTTAACCAGTCACCAGATACTCCATGGAAATATTCTGTTAGCCATCCACCAGATACTACCAGATACTCCATGGAAATATTCTGTAAGCCATTCATCAGAATGATACAATGGTCATCAGATACACTCTATTGAAGTATTGTGTCAGTAAGTCACAAATTACACTCTATGGAAGGACTCTGACAGTCACCAGATACACACTATTGAAGTTTTGTGTCAGCAAGTCACCAGATACACTCCATGTAAGTACTCTGTTAGCCAGTCACCAGATATATACTATGAAAATATTCTGTTAGCCAGTCACCAGATACACTCTATGAAAGTATTAAGGCAGCAAGTCACAAGATACACTCTATGGAAGTACTCAGTTAGCCAGTCACCAGATAGACACTATGGAAATATTGTGTTAGCCAGTCACCAGATACACTCTATGAAAATATTGTGTCAGCAAGTCACCAGATACACTCTATGGAAGTACACTGTTAACCAGTCGCTAGATACACACTATAGAAGTTCTTTATTAGCAAGTCACCAGATGCACTCTATGGAAGTATTCTGTTAGCCAGTCATCAGATACACTCCATGGAAATATTCTGTTAGCAAGTCACCAGATACTCTACTGAAGTATTGTGTCAACCAGTCACCATATACATTCTATGGAAGTACTCTGTTAGTCAGTCACCAGATACACACCATGGAAATATACTGTTAGAAAGTCACCAAATACACTCTATGGAAATATTCTGTAAGCCAGTCACCAGATACACTCTATTGAAAAATTCTGTTAGCCAGTCACCAGATACATTCTATAGAAGTACTCTGTTAGTCAGTCACCAGATATATACACTCTATTAGAGTACTTTGTTAGCAAAACCCCAGATACACTCTATGAAAGTATTCTGTTAGCCAGTCACCAGATACACACTATTGAAGTACTCTGTTAGTCAGTCCCCAGATACACTCTATGGAAGTACTCTGTTAGCCAGTCACCAGATACACCCTATGGAAACATTCTATTAGCCAGTCACCACAAGCACTCCATAGAAGCACTCTGTTAGTCAGTCACCAGATACACATTATGGAAGCACTCTGTTAGTCAGTCACCAGATACACCCTATGGAAGCACTCTGTTAGCCAGTCACCAGAAACACTCTATGGAAATACTCAGATAGCCAGTCCCCAGATACACTCTATTGAAGTATTCCATTAGCCAGTCACCAGATACACTCCATGGAATACCTCTAATCGCCAGTCCCCAGATACGGTCTATGGAAGTTTTTTGTTAGCCAGTCACCAGATACACTATGGAAGCACTCTGTTACCAAGTCCCCAGATACACTCTATGAAAGTACTCCGATAGCCAAACCCAAGAAACACTCTGTGGAAGTACTTTGTAATCCAGTCACCAGATACACTCTATGGAAGTGCTCTGTTAGCCAGTCACCAGATAAACTCCATGGAAATATTCTGTTAGCAAGTCACTAGATACACTCTATGAAAATATTCTGTAAGCCAGTCACCAGATACACTCTATTGAAAAATTCTGTTAGCCAGCCACCAGATACATTCTATGGAAATACTCTGTTAGTCAGTCACCAGATACACTCCATGGAAATATTCTGTTAGCAAGTCACCAGATACACTCTATTAAAGTATTCTGATAGCCAGTCTCTAGATACACTCTATGAAAGTACTCTGATAGCCAGTCACCAGATACATTCTATGGAAGTACTCTGTTAGCCAGTCACCAGATATACTCTATAGAAGTAGCCTGTTACAGGTACCAAGTCAACAGATACACTCTATGGAAGTACTCTGTTAGCCAGTTATCAGATACACTCTATGGAGATATTTTGTTAGCCAGTCACCATATACACTCTATGACAGTATTCTGTTATCCAGTCACCAGACATTTGTAATGAAAAGTTTTCCTGATATACATATCAGGCCTTCTAAAATTCCAAAATGCAAATCGGTCCAGGTTTTTTACTACCGTAAGAATCGCACATATTTTTAAAAAAATCACTATATGACATATGCATACCCCACCCACCATGTCAGCTGCACCATGTATTTTCTCCGTTTATTCATTAATAGGGAATTATTTCAAGTTTATCTGTGTATTATTTATAACCAACTTTATCACATTGTGTACATTTTAATGACTGACATTATGTTTCCGCTTTACTGAATAATTTTCTTTATATAAAAAACGCTCGATCGAACCGGAAGTGACGCAAGTTCCGGAAGCTTCATGAAATAATCACCGCAGAAACCAATGTAACAGTTCATTCAACTTTTTTATTTTTTATATGCGTTGTACTGTAGCTAGCCACTACGTACAATTACCAAAACCAGCTCGTATATATATATAGTTATTCTTAAAACAAATGAAATAAACAAGTAACACTGCACGTTTTATCAAATATTTTAAATGACGCAAACAATATTCGGTCCGACCGTCCCAGCTTTGGCAAGCGGTATATCAAAGAAATTACGGACACAAACACAATCTTTTGATGAACCGACAGAACGCTAAGGGTCGCTAATCACACATTGAAGGGGTGCTTCATAGCGATAGACTTTTCCGATAAACTCCCCCTAATATCATTAATGGTTTAGTCAAAATTGACATCATTTCACACAGCAGGTGACAAAACAATGGATTATTGGGTCAAATGATATTGCCGCAGGGCTTATTTCACAGGTCAGTATGGCATGGTGAGAGCAATTTATGAGAATTTATACGACCGATAGAAAATATCTGGACCGATTTTTTATAAAACTTTGAAAATATCTGGACCGATTTTTTATTAAACTTTGAAACGAAAATCAGTTTTGAACTTCAGAAATCGGTCGAAAAGGCAAAAAAACTGCAATTTTAGAAGGCCTGATACATATACCATTACTGTTGATGTACATATTGTGACAAAAGATTAGGATTATATATGTATCTGTTATTTTTTAACAGTTTTTCAAACTGTTTATTTTTGTCTAGAAATTAACACGCACTTTCATGTGCATGAGGTTGGAATTTCAACTTACATTTTTTAAAATCATTTTGCATTTTGTGCATGTGACAGTGCTAATTTTACATTTTGTGAGTGTGACAGTGCTGATTTCTCATTTTGTGAGTGTCAGCACTTATTTCACATTTTGTGAGTGTAACAGTGCTAATTTTCCATTTTGTGAGTGTGACTGCGCTAATTTCACATTTTGTAAGTGTGTCAGTGCTAATTTTACATTTTGTGAGTGTGACAGCGCTAACTTCACATTTTGTGCGTGTGAAAGTGTTAATTTTACATTTTGTGAGTGACAGTGTTCATTTTCCATTTTGTAAGTGTGAGTGCTAATTTTACATTTTGTGAGTGTGACTGTGCCAATTTCACAATTTGAAAGTGTGACAGTGCTAATTTTACATTTTGTAAGTGTGACAGTGCTAATTTCACACTTTGTGAGTGTGACTACTAATTTTACATTTTGTAAGTGTGACAGTGCTAATTTTACATTTTGTAAGTGTGACAGTGCTCATTTTACATTTTGTAAGTGTGACTACTAATTTTACATTTTGTAAGTGTGACAGTGCTAATTTTACATTTTGTAAGTGTGACAGTGCTAATTTCACATTTTGTGAGTGTGACAGTGCTCATTTTACATTTTGTAAGTGTGACTACTTATTTTACATTTTGTAAGTGTGACAGTGCTAATTTTACATTTTGTAAGTGTGACAGTGCTAATTTCACATTTTGTGAGTGTGACAGCGCTAATTTCACATTTTGTGCGTGTGACAGTGCTAATTTTCCATTTTGTAAGTGTGATGGTGCTAATTTTACATTTTGTAAGTGTGACAGCGCTAATTTCACATTTTGTGAGTGTGACAGCGCTAATTTTACATTTTGTGAATGTGACAGTGCACATTTTGTTAGTGTGACAGTGCTAATTTCAAGCACTGACTGAGGTCACACTCATGTATAAAGGAATTGAATTTCCATGAGGAGCAAATATTTCCTTCTGAACATTTTGTTGTAATCTTAGCTAGAGAGTCGCCCATGAGCTGGACTTAGCTCTGATTAGATAAAAATTGATGGACAACCAATGAAAACATTGTCAATTAAAGAGCATTAATTATTTAGAATGCTATTGAGATCATACACAAGGCTTACAAAAATGTTGGCAATTTTTTACTCCACCTTAAGATAAAAACAACATATGTCACTATTATGGGGTAATGGCAAGTGTTTATGATTTTTTTTATTTGTTAGAGTATTTGGGTATAACTATTGCGTAAAACATATAGATGCCAAATTAACGTGGAGCTCTAATTAAGTAAACCAGTCACTCTGAGTTTCCTATGACCCTCAAATTTTGTGTTTTTGTCACATTTTTTTATCAAAAGTCCCTTGAAATTCTCCAATCTGTCTATGAAGTCTTATTACAGGATGACAAATGACTCTTAATTTCAAAAAGGAAATATAATGTTGACATTTATCTGAGAAAAAAGGCCTGCTGTAAGCTTTGATACAAGATTTAACCACTGGCAAAATTAAAGAGCCATATCTGCCTCAAAAGTTGATGGAATGGAATGACTGCATTTGTAACTATACTTTGTATGAATACATGTTCTCTGACAAGTTTCAGCTGGCAAGTTTGGAAGAGTAGTCTGGACCTAAAAGTGTGATATACAGACAAACAGACGGACAGAAGAAACTCTAATATGCACCCAATTATTTGTAATGGCAGCATAAAAAACATACCTCTCCTAAATCACTACTTTTTGCATTGACATCACTTCCAGCATCTATGAGGGTCTGAGCTATCTCAGCCAGTTTTTCATCATCTTGCTGCTGGGATCTTGCACACTCGTGTAGTGCAGTTCTCATGTCCTGTCACATTAAATATTAAATTAATTAGAGTGAATCTATAATGATGTTACATTCACTGTGGATAAGGAATTCCTACCTGTGTGAAAAATCACAGGGAGTATACATGTTGCTTTAGGAGGGGGGGAGGGGGGGGGGGGGAGAGGGGGGGTTGGAGGGAAACATATGTGCCATCATTTTTACCTTTCTATTTGGACATAAATTATGATGTAGAGTTTTGACCCCTATTTTTTTTGCATAATGCGATGTAGAGATTTTACCTTCCTTTCTGGACACATGATGTAGAGATTTCAACCCCTTGTTCAATCCAGGATTTAATCTTCTCCTGCCTAAGAACTCCAGGCTAGGAAAGAGTTTATTGTGTAGACAAAGTTTTATTTAGATTAATTGTAGAGTTTCGGCCCCTATATAATTTGTTTGAATGAGTTTTGACCACCAACAAATTTAAGGCTGCAATGTAGAGTTTGTGCCTATGTTTTGAAGTCTACAGGGCACATATGTACCCATTTTCAGGTCAAGTGCCTCCCCACACCCAACCCGGATGCTCCCTGTACAAAAATTGAGGCTCTACAAGATTTTTTGCATATGTCTTATCCCATGGGTTAAATTTCTTTATCCACAGCTCATAGTCATTTTAGATTTATATTCATTTTTTTTGTTATACGAAAATATATAACAATTTGAATTTGTTTTAGGAAACAATAAATTATAGGTAGGCTTAATATCAATCTTATAACATAAACACATGAATTTCTTGCATACTGGAAAAGGGTATCTTCTTTTTTACCATGGCAAGATTTTAAGAATCCATCATGAGTATCCATGTGGGGTACAAATTTCTTAACCACCAGATACGGATATCAGCATTTTTACCGAGGTTAGATATTTCTCACGCTGTGACACAACACCATTCATAAAATCCTCGCGCTATGACAAATTCCATGTGCAATGACGTAATGCCATTCATAAAATCATCGGCTATAGTGTTTTTATTCATAAATACTATGGTATCTTTGTGCTTCTATTAAAAATAAACCGGAATAAAAATCTCAAAAACTCACACAGTTGGGGTTTTATACAAGAAAAAGTAAGTAATCTGGTTATTTACTGAGGTCGATGGTTTAAATCCAGCTTAGTTCAAAATCTTAGTGATCATTTTTGCAGGTTATTTGTTGAAGGATGATCCTTACATATTTAAGTTTACGTTCACGAGTACATGATGTCTATCACTGTTAATAAAACTGTATACCAAAGAATGACATCTAATATTGACAATATAAATGTAGCGGTAAACCCCAATATGAAAGCTGTATGATGAGTTGTATTTTTGATTTAACTGTAAATCATTGTATGTCTTATATGTCACCTTCAGTAAAGATTTTATTATTATTATTATTCTGATATTGACCATTACACCTGTGTTATATCTGTACCTTATTTTGAATATTGACATCGCAACCATTTTTGATGAGAACACTCACAACATCTGGGTGGCACCAGTAAGCAGCATTGTGAAGAGCTGTCCAACCATTCTGAAAAAATAATTATAATCTGATGTGCATATAAAACAAAGTATATGCCAGTTCCCATCATGAACAGACGTAGTCCATACAAAAGTCCAAGATATTAATACATTACTAACTAAATACAAGCACATGCAATAAACATATAAGTATACAAACATATAAGTATACAAACACATAAGTATACAAACATATTAGTATACAAACATATAGATGTACAAACATTTAATTATACAAACATATTATAAGTATGCAAACACATAAGTATACAAACATATAAGTATACAAACATACCTTTTACTTTGACATGAAAGTAAACCCATGTATCATCAAATACTAACATACACATGGAAACTTACCTTCAAGTGACATCAGTGGGAATATGCATGAACTTACACTCAAAATATCTGCAAACACATGGACACCCACCTTTTCTTGGTCATCTATATGATTTCATGTCTGTGTTTATTAATGTCTGCAAACACATGAACACCTACCTTTTCTTGGTCATCTATATGACATCCTGCCTGTATTTATTAATGTCTGCAAACACAGACACCTACCTTTCTTGGTCGTCTATATGAGATCCTGTCTATATTTGTTAACGTCTGCAAACACATGGACACTTACCTTTTCTTGGTCATCTATATGAGATCAAGTCTGTATTTATTAATGTCTGCAAACACATGGACACCTATCTTTCTTGGTCATCTATATGAGATCAAGTCTGTGGTTATTAATGTCTGCAAACATGTGGGCACCTACCTTTTCTTGGTCATCTATATGAGATCCTGTCTGTATTCATTAATGTCTGCAAACATGTGGACACCTACCTTTTCTTGATCATCTATATAAGATCCTGTCTGTATTTATTAATGTCTGCAAACATGTGGACACCTACCTTTTCTTGGTCATCTATATGAGATCCTGTCTGTATTTATTAATGTCTGCAAACACAAGGACACCTATCTTTTCTTGGTCATCTATATGAGATCATGTCTGTATTTATTAATGTCTGCAAACACATGGACACCTATCATTCTTGGTCATCTAATTGAAATCCTGCCTGTATTTATCAATGTCTGCAAAAACAAGGACACTTACCTTTTTTGGTCGTCTATATGACATCCTGTCTGTATTAATTTTATTAATGTCTGCAAACACATGGACATCACCTTTTCTTGGTCATCTATATGATATCCTGTCTGTATTCAATAATGTCTGCAAACACATGTACACCTACCTTTCTTGATCATTTATAAGAGATCGTCTCTATTTATTAATGTCTGCAAACACATGGACACCTACCTTTCTTGGTCGTCTATATGAGATCCTATCTGTATTTATTAATGTCTGCAAACACATGGTCACCTAAATTTCTTGGTCATCTATGTGAGAACCTGTCTGTATTTATTAATGTCTGCAAACACATGGACACTTACCTTTTCTTGGGCATCTATATCAGATCCTGTCTGTATTCATTAATGTCTGCAAACGTGTGGACACCAACCTTTTCTTGGTCATCTATATGAGATACTGCCTGTAATTATTGATGTCTGCAAACACATAGACACTTACCTTTTCTTGGTCATCTATATGAGATCCTGTCTGTATTTATTAATGTCTGCAAACACATGGTCACTTACCTTTTCTTTGTCATCTGTATGAGATCCTGTCTGCTGTTTATTAATGTCTGCAAACACATGGACACCCACCTTTCTTGGTCATCTATACGAGATCCTGTCTATTTATTAATGTCTGCAAACACATGGACACTTACCTTTTCTTGGTCATCTATATGAGATCCTGCCTGTATTTATTAATGTCTGCAAACACATGGACACTTACCGTTTCTTGGTCATCTGTATGAGATCCTGCCTGTATTTATTAATGTCTGCAATCATGGACACTTACCTTTTCTTTGTCATCTATATGAGATCCTGCCTGTATTTATTAGTGTCTGCAAACACATGGACACTTACCGTTTCTTGGTCATCTGTATGAGATCCTGTCTGTATTTATTAATGTCTGCAAACACATGGACACTTACCTTCTTGGTCATCTATACGAGATCCTGTCTATTTCTTAATGTCTGCAAACACATGGACACTTACCTTTTCTTGGTCATCTATATGAGATCCTGCCTGTATTTATTAATGTCTGCAAACACATGGACACTTACCATTTCTTGGTCATCTATACGAGATCCTGTCTGAATTTATTAATGTCTGCAATCATGGACACTTACCTTTTCTTGGTTATCTATATGAGATCTTGTCTGTATTCATTAATATCTGCAAGCACATGGACACTTACCTTTTCTTGGGCATCTATATCAGATCCTGTCTGTATTCAATAATGTCTGCAAACGCGTGGACACCAACCTTTTCTTGGTCATCTATATGACATCCTGCCTGTATTTATTAATGTCTGCAAACACAAGGACACCTACCTTATTGGTTGTCTATATGAGATCCTGTCTGAATTTATTAATGTCTGCAATCATGGACACCTACCTTTTCTTGGTCGTCTATGTGAGATCCTGTCTGTATTCATTAATGTCTGCAAACACATGGACACTTACCTTTTCCTGGGCATCTATATCAGATCCTGTCTGTATTCATTTATGTCTGCAAACATGTGGACACTTACCTTTTCTTGGTCATCTATATCAGATACTGCCTGTATTTATTAATGTCTGCAAACACATGGACACTTACCTTTTCTTGGTCATCTATATGAGATCCTGCCTGTATTTATTAATGTCTGCAAACACAAGGACACCTACCTTTTCTTGGTCATCTGTATGAGATCCTGTCCGTATTTATTAATGTCTGCAAACACAAGGACACCTACTGTTTCTTGGTCATCTATTTGAGATCCAGTCCGTATTTATTAATGTCTGCAAACACAAGGACACTTACCTTATCTTGGTCATCTGTATGAGATCCTGTCCGTATTTATTAATGTCTGCAAACACAAGGACACCTACCGTTTCTTGGTCATCTATTTGAGATCCAGTCTGTATTTATTAATGTCTGTAAACACAAGGACACCTACCGTTTCTTGGTCATCTATTTGAGATCCAGTCTGTATTTATTAATGTCTGCAGACACAAGGACACATACCGTTTCTTGGTCACCTATTTGAAATCCTGTCCGTATTTATTAATGTCTGCAAACACAAGGACACCAACCGTTTCTTGGTCATCTATTTGAGATCCAGTCCGTATTTATTAATGTCTGCAAACACAAGGACACCTACCTTTTCTTGGTCATTTATATGAGATCCTGCCTGAAGAAGCGTCTGTACAATATCTACGTGTCCTTTCATGGCAGCATGATGAAGGGCCAAGTTACCTCTCTAATGTAAAATAAAATACATCAATAAAATATTTAATACTAGGAGGCAATTTCATCCACCTAACATAAATTAACTGCAGTGTAGTGACAGCTGCTATACAGACATTCAAAACAAATATGTTACTAGAGGGTGGTGTTGAGACATGCATAACATTACTCTGAGATTTTAATCAAATTTTCAGGATATTGAGCCCCATATAATATCTTACTTATTTCACTTGATAGATTACATGACAGTCTTTTATCAGAATTCCAATTTATATGTTTTTATTACGTTAATACTGTAATAAATGAGTTCCAAAGGTGCACCTCGTGGTGGCAAAGATGGCGGACGTCGATCTGAGTTGAGGATCACAAGAAATCTAGAAATACCCCAACTAGTAACAAGTTTTCCATCCTATCTGATGAAGATGAAGATTCTTCTAACATATGTTCTGTTTGTTCTACTCAATTATCAAATTCTGGCAATTCCCTGCAATGTGAGAGATACTTAATCTGGACTTGTATTGGGTGTGCCAGTGTAACGGAAGCCGAATATAAAATATTGTCCAGGCCCCGAGTTTCACTAGTATTGTCACGTTTGTCAAAAACCAGCTCTTGAAGCAGTAAGATCAGACAATATTTACAAGGCATATCATTACGCATGGATACTATTGAACAAGATTTGGCCAATAAGACATCATTGGAGTCGGTAAATAAACTTGATATCAAATCTCTCAATAAGAAAGTTACTGGCATGGCTGGAGATGTTTCTAAGTTGAATATTAAATGTAACCTTATGTATACAGAGCAGGCTGAAAAGGAAAAACGGAAAAAACAATTTAGTTATTCATGGTCTTCCAGAGGATGAAACTACCGACGACCATAAAGTGAGTCTAATACTTCAAGCTTTAAACGTTGAATCTACTCCCAAGAACATTATGAGGCTAGGTAAGACTCACTGTCGTACCAAATACCGAAGGAGGTCAAAATCATGCAACTCGAGGTGTCATTAAGAAAAGTTGACCAATACGGCTAGTCTGTGTACCTGATGTCAGATCTGTAATACTGAAAAAATCCCAGAGGATCAGACATGCCGCAGATCTCCCATTTGACAGGAGCACTATTTTTATCACTCCTGATCAGACAAAACTTGAGCATGAAGAGGATATAAGACAAAGAAAACATCTAAAAAAAAACACAAGAAACTAACCAAAACTGGGTCATACAGAATGGTCGGCTGGAGAAGAAGAAAGTGCCCTTGGATCCTCAAGATCCAGGGCCAGCTATTTAGCTATTAAGAATTACCTACCTTTGTACATATGTTGCTTTAACACACAAGTTTTATTTAATAAATTTTCACAGTTTGAAGAGTTCATGAGTTCTACAGATGTTGACATTGTTTGTGTTACAGAGACTTGGTTTAATGTGAATGTTTCTAATTCTGAATATATTCTTAAAGGCTATGTTGTATTTCGTAAATACAGAGATATATCTTTTTACAAAGAAGGAACCGATACTTCCTCTGATAGAGGAGGCGTTGTGATTTTAGTTAAAAATTCTTTAAATCTTGTGGTTGTGAATGAAGACATTAAGGCTGAGCTGTGTTGGATTACGATTGCACCCGTTCCAAACGTGAGTGTATTAACTGGTGTTTGTTATAGGTCTGAAAAAGATGAAAGTACCATACTTGATAGAATTTGTAACATTATTAACACTATAGATACTACTAATTGCATTTTACTTGGAGACTTCAACTTCAGGCAGATAAATTGGAACACTCAAGACAAGAGGCCTCTAGCCAGTTAGTGAGAAAATGTTTAGATTGTGTCAACGAAAATACACTTGTTCAAGTGGTTTCAGAACCAACTAGATTACAGAACTTAATTGACTTAGCTCTGGTTGGAGATCCATTTATGGTGGAGTCTTGTAAAGTTAAAGCCCCTTTTAGTAAAAGTGACCATAACACTGTTTGGTTGACTATGAGATAATCCAGTACCCAAATTTAACTCTGCACCTCACAAAGTATATCTTTATAGTAAGGGAGATTATGATAGTTTTAATACTGAAATCAAGGATACTAACTGGGATGAACTTTTTGAGTAAAATGTATGAACACTTGTTGGGAAATTATTAAAGAGAAGTATGACTATTTAATTGAGAAATATGTACCTTATAAATTAGTAAAACCTGGGAAACAACATGGACAGCCATGGACTAGATATAAATCTATAACTAAAGCCAAGCATTTGAAAAGGAAGAAATGGATTGATAATAAGAAATCTGATTTATTTTCAGATAAGTTGCTCTATGAGGAAAATAAAGCTGAGCTTGAAAAAACTACATGTTTATTCACTGCAAAAGCCCATTATGAAAATAAATTTGTTGGTGATTTGAAGGAAAATCCTGAAAGGTTTTGGAATTATGCTAGACAGTATTCAAGGTCTTCAAGTTCTGTGAATGTTGTTGAACACGGTCATGTAAAATTAGCTGATGATGCATCTAAGGCAGAGCTATTGAATGACTATTTTGTATCTGTTTTGACCCGTGAAGATCCAGGTTTGAGTAGTATTGACTTACCGGCAGGGGACATTGAGTTTGCATTTTGTGACATTTATATTAGTGTAGAGGATGTGAGAAATAAATTATGTGAACTAAAGTTGAATAAAGCATGTGGACCAGATTTTTTTCATGTTAACGTTATGAAGTATGTTATAGAGCTTGCAATTCCATTAGCTGATATTTTCAACTTATCTCTAAGATCTGGAAATGTTCCTCAGGATTGGCGCGATGCGTATATTACACTTCTCTTCAAGAAAGGATCACATACTTCTGTTTTAAACTATAGGCCGTTGTTCTTGACCAGTCAGATCATTAAAATATTAGAAAAGATTATTTAGGATAAATTGGTCAAGCATGTTGGGGATAGTCAGATCATCTCTTGACATCAGCACGGCTTTCAGAAAAAGAGCTCATGTATTACACGGTTACTTAAATGTCTAAATGAATGGACTGAATCCTTTGATAACAAGCAAGCTACGGATATTATATACTTAGATTTTGCTAAAGCCTTCGACACTGTTCCTCATAAGAGACTAATTCTGATATTACGAAGTCTTTGAATTAGAGGAAATATTCTATGTTGGATAGTCCTTTTTGGCTGACAGACGACAAACAGTAGTTTTGCCAGGCGGTTCTTCTTAATGGAAACCAGTATATAGTGGTGTTCCCCAGGGGTCTATTTTAGGACCAATATTATTCTTACTATACGTTAATGATATTCTCAGTCAGGTGCACCCAACAGTGAAAATGATAGCGGATGATACTAAATTATATCGCATTGCCAGTGATGTAGAGAACTGCAAACTTCTCCAGGAAGACTTAAATTCATTAGCTGCTTGAGCAAATCACTGGTTACTTCGTTTTAATGAGAAAAAGTGTATAGTTATAGTGTAAAGTGTATCAAAATAAGACAATCCCTTTATTTTAAATATTCACTAAATGGTATCATCTTGGATGAGGAGGAGAGTCAGAAGGATTTGGGTGTATATATATCCAATACTTTGAAGCCAGACATTCATATTTCAAAGGTTGTGAAAAAGGCTAATACAAGAATAGGACTTATCAAAAGATGTTTATAGACCTGATAAGATTAAGACCTTATCTGTTACCATGATATGATAATCGGTATTAGAATACGGATCGCCTGTATGGTCACCATATTTAAGAAAAGATATTGAACAATTAGATAAAGTTCAAAGGCGGTGCCTCAGACTTTCTAATGACAAGGTTCATTTACCTAGCTTACAGAGCAGAAGATTTTGTCAAGACATGTGTGAAACTTACAAGTTCATAAATTATCTATATACTACTGATAGTTCACAATTTTTTACATTTTGTGATACACAAAATGTAAAAAATGTAGGAGTATCACAAAATGTAAAAATTGTGAACTATCAGTTCACCGAAAAAGCGGTGATTTTAGAAGCCCTGCAGTCCTACTCATGGTCATCAAATGAAACTTGAAAAACATTATGCACATACTGACATTTGTAAACATTTTTTTGCTAACCGTGTTGTTGATAAGTGGAATAAGCTTCCATCAAGCATGATCTAGCACCGCCGGTGAACACACTCAAGAAGATTTTGAGATCCCTACTTGATGGTGAATGAGATAATCCAGTAAAGTAAAGTAAAGTAAATGTTTCAGGCACCAATAGATTTTCATATATAGTATGTACATGTGTGTATAGTATAACATGATTGTGTTGATTATTATGGCAAATATGTGTCCTCACTAAATGCAGAATCACCTTGAATAAGACTTGATAATCTCACCTTTGTTCCATCCCTATCTCTCCTTTTGTCTTTTCTTTCAACCAAAACTGTTGTTATTCACATTTTTACTGTTTTATTCTTGTTTATTACATGAATGGAACTTATTACAATGAAATATTAGTATGTCCTATTAATGCCATGTTATATAATGCTGTCCCATGTGAATAAGGTACATGTACCAAGTGTATAATGAAATGAGATAGCACTTGGTACCGTTTTGCACCAATGGGGCAAATATCTGTATCAATTATTTATAGGGGATGAGAAAAAATGTTGTTAAGAACTTGTGGCTTGATCCTTTTGTACACATTTAGGGAACAAAAAAATGTTTAAACTAATTAAAAAGCTAGCTTATGGTGCCAATACTTCTATTAAGGAGATGTATGAAGCTGCTATATAAATAGATGCAGGCAGTCTAAGGTAGCAATACCATTTCTATCAAGCATGATACAGGCATGTTTCTTTGCATTTTGTCATGATATGATCACAGACACAAGGTATAATATGGCATCACCCAGTCAGGCACGGCACACACTATTACAGAATCAGGGCCATCTCTTTGTCATGAAATATCAAACATACTATTACAGAATCAGGGTCATCTCCCTGTCATGAACAATAAAATATAATATTACAGAATCAGAGTCATCTCCCTGTCATGAAATATAAAGCATACTATTACAGAATCCCGGTCATTTCCCTGTCATGAAATATAAACCATACTATAACAGAATCAGAGTCATCACCCTGTCATGAAATATAAAACATACTATCACAGAATACGGGTCATCTCCCTGTCATGAAATATAACATACTATCACAGAATCAGGTTCATCTCCCTGTCATGAAATAAAAAACATACTAACACAGAATACTGGTCATCTCCCTGTCATGAACTATAAAACATACTATTACAGAATCAAGGTCATCTCCTTGTCATGAAATATAAAACATACTAACACAGAATCAGGGTCATCTCCCTGTCATGAAATATAAAACATACTATCACAGAATACGGGTCAACTCCCTGTCATGAAATATAAAACATACTATCACAGAATCAGAGTCATCTCCCTGTCATGAAATAAAAAACATACTATCACAGAATACAGGTCATCTCCCTGTCATGAACTATAATACATACTATTACAGAATCAAGGTCATCTCCCTGTCATGAAATATAAAACATACTAACACAGAAACAGGGTCATCTCCCTGTCATGAAATATAAAACATACTATCACAGAATACGGGTCAACTCCCTGTCATGAAATATAAAACATACTATCACAGAATCAGAGTCATCTCCCTGTCATGAAATAAAAAAAATACTATCACAGAATACAGGTCATCTCCCTGTCATGAACTATAATACATACTATAACAGAATCAGGGTCATCACCCTGTCATGAAATATTGAACATACTATCACAGAATACAGGCCATCTCCCTGTCATGAAATATAAAACATACTCTCACAGAATACAGGTCATCTCCCTGTCATGAACTATAAAACATACTATCACAGAATACGGGTCATCTCCCTGTCATGAACTATAAAACATACTATTACAGAATCAGGGTAATCTCTCTGTCATGAAATATAAAACA
Source organism: Panopea generosa (assembly GCA_029582155.1). NCBI lineage: Eukaryota > Metazoa > Mollusca > Bivalvia > Adapedonta > Hiatellidae > Panopea > Panopea generosa. The sequence continues at coordinate 33,245,504 of CM055903.1, read as the reverse complement.
TACTTTTACAGAATCAGGGCCATCTCTCTATCATGAAATAAAAAACATACTATCACATAATCCAGGTCATCTCCCTGTCATGAACTATAAAACATACTATTACAGAATCAGGGTCATCTGCCTAACATGAAATATAAAGCATACTATCACAGAATCAGGCTAATCTCACTGTCATAAAATAAAAAAACATACTATCACAGAATCCGGGTCATCTCCCTGTCATGTACTATAACACATACTATTACAGAATCAGGGTTATCTTCCTACAATGAAATATAGAACATACTATCACAGAATTAGGGTAATCTCCCTGTCATGAAATATTGAACATACTATCACAGAATCAGGGTCATCTCCCTACCATGAAATATAAAACATACTATCACAGAATTAGGGTAAGTTCCCTGTCATGAAATATAAAACATACTATCACAGAATTAGGGTAATCTCCCTGTCATGACATGATATATAGAAAATACTATCACAGAATCAGGGTAATCTCCCTGTCATAAATATAGAACATACTATAACAGAATCAGTGTCATCTCCCTGTCATGAAGTATAAAACATACTTTCACAGAATCAGGATCATCACCCTGTCATGAAATATAGAACATACTATCACATTATTAGGGTAATCTCCCTATCATGGAATATAGAACATACTATTACAGAATCAGGGTCATTTTCTTGTCATGAAATATAAAACACACTATTACAGAATCAGGGTCATCTCCAGGTCACGAAATATAAAACATACTATCACAGAATCAGGGTCATCTCCCTGTCATGAACTATAAAACTTCCTATCACAGAATTAGGGTCACCTCCCTGTAATGAAATATAAAACATACTATCACAGAATGAGGGTCATCTCCCTGTCATGAAATATAAAACATACTATCACAGAATCAGGGCCATCTCTCTGTCATGAAATAAAGAACATACTATCACAGAATCAGGGTCATCTCCCTGTCATGAAATATAAAACATACTATCACAGAATAAGGGTCACCTCCCTGTCATGAAATAAAGAACATACTATCACAGAATCAGGGTCACCTCCCTGTCATGAAGTAAAGAACATAATATCACAGAATCAGGGCCATCTCTCTGTCATGAAATATTGAACATACTATCACAGAATACAGGCCATCTCCTTGTCATGAAATATAAAACATACTCTCACAGAATACAGGTCATCTCCCTTTCATGAACTATAAAACAAACTATCACAGAATACGGGTCATCTCCCTGTCATGAACTATAAAACATACTATTACAGAATCAGGGTAATCTCTCTGTCATGAAATATAAAACATACTTTTACAGAATCAGGGCCATCTCTCTATCATGAAATAAAAAACATACTATCACATAATCCAGGTCATCTCCCTGTCATGAACTATAAAACATACTATTACAGAATCAGGGTCATCTGCCTAACAAGAAATATAAAGCATACTATCACAGAATCAGGCTAATCTCACTGTCATAAAATAAAAAAACATACTATCACAGAATCCGGGTCATCTCCCTGTCATGAACTATAAAACATACTATTACAGAATCAGGGTCATCTGCCTAACAAGAAATATAAAGCATACTATCACAGAATCAGGCTAATCTCACTGTCATAAAATAAAAAAACATACTATTACAGAATCAGGGTTATCTTCCTACAATGAAATATAGAACATACTATCACAGAATCAGGGTCATCTCCCTACCATGAAATATAAAACATACTATCACAGAATTAGGGTAATTTCCCTGTCATGAAATATAAAACATACTATCACAGAATTAGGGTAATCTCCCTGTCATGACATGATATATAGAAAATACTATCATAGAATCAGGTTCATCTCCCTGTCATTAATATAGAACATACTATAACAGAATCAGGGTCATCTCCCTGTCATGAAGTATAAAACATACTTTCACAGAATCAGGATCATCACCCTGTCATGAAATATAGAATATACTATCACATAATTAGGGTAATCTCCCTATCATGGAATATAAAACATATTATTACAGAATCAGGGTCATTTTCTTGTCATGAAATATAAAACACACTATTACAGAATCAGGGTCATCTCCAGGTCATGAAATATAAAAATTACTATCACAGAATCAGGGTCATCTCCCTGTCATGAACTATAAAACATACTATCACAGAATTAGGGTCACCTCCCTGTAATGAAATATAAAACATACTATCACAGAATCAGGGTCATCTCCCTGTCATGTAATATAAAACATACTATCACAGAATCAGGGCCATCTCTCTGTCATGAAATAAAGAACATACTATCACAGAATCAGGGTCATCTCCCTGTCATGAAATATAAAACATACTATCACAGAAATAGGGTCACCTCCCTGTCATGAAAAAAAGAGCATACTATTACAGAATCAGGGTCACCTCCCTGTCATGAAATAAAGCACATAATATCACAGAATCAGGGCCATCTCTCTGTCACGAAATATAGAACATACTATCAAAGAAACAGGGTTATCTCCCTGTCATGAAATATATAACATACTATAACAGAATCAGGGTCATCTCCCTGTCATGAAATATGTAACATACTATTACAGAATTAGGGTCATCTCCCTGTCATGAAATATGTAACATACTATCACAGAATCAAGGTCATCTCCCTGTCTAGAAATATATAACAACTATCACAGAATCAGGGTCATCTCCCTGTCATGAAATATATAAAATACTATCACAGAATCAGGATCATCTCCCCGTCATGAAATATAGAACATACTACCACAGAATACGGGTCATCTCCCTGTCACGAAATATAGAACATACTATCAAAGAAACAGGGTCATCTCCTTGTCATGAAATATATAACATACTATCACAGAATCAGGGTCATCTCCCTGTCATGAAATATATAACATACTTTCACAGAATCAAGGTCATCTCCCTGTCGTGAAATATATAACATACTATCACAGAATCAGGGTAACGTTGGTGTATCAAGTTTACAATGTATAAACAATGTATGAATGAGTATGTTGGCACTTACACTATCTCTGACATTGACGTCACAATTGTGTTCCAAAAGTAGGTCAACGATCTCTGGTTTACCCTGGGAAGCAGTGTGTATTGGACAGCAGTCATTCTGAAATATATGTAAACAACTTGAATAACAGCAGCAAGTAATAAACATAGAACAAGAGGCAGCCCTAGAAAGACTCTCTACTGGTTGATAGTGGACTTGTTATTTTTTTAAATTTCACAATACAAACCATTTCAAAATGAATGAATGAAATAATGAAAGAATAAATAAATAATGAATGAACGCACAAACGAATGAATGAATGAATGAACGAATAAATAAATGAATGAATGAATGAATGAATAAATGGTGTTTTAAGACAACATGACACATAAAAAGGTAATTTTGTGTGTACAAAGATCAATGATTGTGTTATTAAAAGTCCCTTTTGGAGAGTTTTCTTAAAGATATACCCATCATACAGGACCAACAGTTTTCTTATGGAAAATACCCTTCATACTGACCCAAGAGTCTTCTTATAGATATGCCCTTCTTACTGGACCAAGGGTCTTCTTATAGAAAATACCCTTCTTACCGGACCAAGAGTCTTCTTATAAAAAATACCCTTCATATCGGACCAAGAGTATTCTTATAGAAAATACCCTTCATACCGGACCAACAGTCTTCTTATAAAAAATACCCTTCATACCGGACCAAAAGTCTTCATTATTATAGAAAATACCCTTCTTACCGGACCAAGAGTCTTCTTATAAAAAATATCTTTCATAACAGACCAAGTCTTCTTATAGAAAATACCCTTCTAACTTGACCAACAGTCTTCTTATAGAAAATACCCTTCTTACCGGACCAAGAGTCTTCTTATAGAAATACCCATCTTATCGGACCAAGTGTCTTCTTATAGAAAATACCCTTCTTACTGGACCAAGTGTCTTCTTATACAAAAAAAACCTTCTGACTGAACCAAGAGTCTTCTTATAGAAAATACCCTTCTTACCGGACCAAAAGTTTTTCTTATAGAAAATACCTTTCTTACTGGACCAAGAGTCTTCTTATAGAAAATACCCTTCATACTAGACCTAAAGTCTTCTTATAGCAATACCCTTCATACCGGACCAATAGTCTTCTTATAGAAAATACCTTTCTTACTGGACCCAAGAGTCTTCTTATAGAAAATACCCTTCATACTGGACCAAGAGTCTTCTTATAGAAATACGCTTCTTACCGGACCAAGAGTCTTGTTATAGAAAAATACATTTTAATTACTGGACCAAGAGTCTTCTTATAGAAAATACCCTTCATACTGGACCAAGAGTCTTCTTATAAAAATAGCATTTTTACTGGACCAAGAGTCTTCTTATAGAAAATATCATTTAATTACTGGACCAAGAGTCTTCTTATTGAAAATACCCTTCATACTGGACCAAGAGTCTTCTGATAGAAAATGCCCTTCATACTGGATCAGGAGTCATCTTATAGAAAAATATCCTTCTTACCAGACCAAGAGTTTTCTTATAGACAAGTCCCTTCATACTGGACAAAAAGTCTTCTCATAGAAAATACCCTTCATACTGGACAATGAGTCTTCTTATAGAAATACCCTTCTTATCGGACCAAAAGTCTTCTTATAGAAAATACCCTTCTGACTGGATCAAGAGTCTTCTTATAGAAATACCATTTAATTACTATATTAAGAGTCTTCTTATAGAAAAACCCTTCTTACTGCACCAAAAGTCTTCTTATAGAAAATACCCTTTAATTACTGGACAAAGAGTCTTAATATAGAAAATACCCTTCTTACTGGACCAAGAGCCTTATTATAGAAAATACCCTTCATACTGGACCAAGAGTCTTCTTATAGAAATACCCTTCCTAACTGACAAAGAGTCTTCTTGTAGAAATACCCTTCCTACCGGACAAAGAGTCTTCTTATAGAAAATACATTTCATACTGGACCAAGAGTCTTCATATAGAAAATACCCTTCTGACTGGATCAAGAGTCTTTTTATAGAAATACCATTTAATTACTATATTAAGAGTCTTCTTATAGAAATACCCTTCTTACTGCACCAAAGTCTTCTTATAGAAAATACCCTTTAATTACTGAACCAAGAGTCTTCATATAGAAAATACCCTTCTTACTGGACCAAGAGTCTTATTATAGAAAATACCCTTCATACTGGACCAAGAGTCTTCTTATAGAAATACCCTTCCTACCAGACAAAGAGTCTTCTTGTAGAAATACCCTTCTTACCGGACCAAGAGTCTTCTTATAGAAAATACATTTCATACTGGACCAAGAGTCTTCATATAGAAAATACCCTTCATACTGGACCAAGAGTCTTCATATAGAAAATACCCTTCTTACTGGACCAAGAGTCTTCTTATACCCTTTAATTACCGGACCAAGAGTTTTCTTATAGAAATACCCTTCTTACCGGACCAAGAGTCTTCTAAAATAAATACCCTTCTTACTGGACCAAGAGTGTTCTTATCAAGATACCATTCTAACATAACCAAGAGTCTTCTTATCGAAAATACCCTTCTTATCGGACCAAGATTCTTCTTACAGAAAATACCCTTCTTACCGGACCAACAGTCTTCTTATGAAAAATACCCTTCATACTGAACCAAGAGTCTTCATATAGAAAATACCATTCTTACAGGACCAAGAGTCTTCTTATAGAAAATACCCTTCATAACAGACCAAGAGTCTTCTTATAGAAAATACCCTTCCTACCAGACCAAGAGTCTTGTTATACAAATACCATTCTTAGCAGACCAAGTATCTTCTTATAATAAATACCCTTCTTACTGGACCAAGAGTCTTCTTATAGAAAAAAAACCTTCTTACTAGACCAAGAGTCTTCTTATTGAAAATACCCTTCTTACCGGTCCAAAAGACTTCTTATAGAAAATACCCTTCTCACTGGACCAAGAGTCTTCTTATAGAAAATACCCTTCTAAATGGACCAAGAGTCTTCTCATAGAAAATACCCTTCTAACTGGACCAAGAGTCTTCTTATAGAAAATACCTTTTAATTACTGGACCAAGAGTCTTCTTATAGAAAATACCCTTCATACTGGACAAAGAGTCTACTTATAAAAATACCATTTTTACTGGACCAAGAGTCTTCTTATTGAAAATATCCTTCTTACCGGACCAAGAGTTTTCTTATAGAAAAGAACCTTCATACTGGACCAAGAGTCTTCTTATAGAAAATACCCTTCTAACCGGACCAACAGTTTTTTCATCAAAAATGCCCTTCATACCGAACCAAAACTCTTCATTATTATAGAAAATACTCTTCTTACCGGACCAAGCGTCTTCATTATTATAAAAAATACCCTTCTTACCGGACCAAGTGTCTTCTTATAGAAAATACACTTCATAACAGACCAAGAGTTTTCTTACAGAAAATACCCTTCATACTGGACCATGAGTCTTTGTATAGAAATACCCTTCTTAATGGACCAAAAGTCTTCTTATAGAAAACAGCCATTATACTGGACCAAGAGTGTTCTTATCAAAATACCATTCTTACATGACTAAGAGTTTTCTTATAGAAAATACCCTTCTCACTTGGCCAAGAGTCTTCTTATAGAAAGTACTCTTCTTACCCGACCAAGAGTCTTCTTATAAAATATACCCTTCATACCGGACCAAGAGTCTTCTTATAGAAAATACCCTTGTTACCGGACCAACAGTCTTCTTATAGAAAATACCCTTCATAACTGACCAAGAGTCTTCTTATAGAAAATACCCTTTTTACTTGACCAACAGTCTTCTTATAGAAAATACCCTCCTTACGGGACCAAGAGTCTTCTTATAGAAAATACCCTTTTTACTGGACCAAGAGTCTTCTTATAGAAAAAAAATCTTCTTACTGTATCAAGAGTCTTCTTACAGAAAATACCCTTCTTACCGGACCAAAAGTCTTCTTATCGAAAATACCTTTCTTACTGGACCAAGAGTCATCTTATAGAAATACCATTCATACTGGACCAATAGTCTTCTTATAGAAATACCCTTCATACCGGACCAAGAGTCTTCTTATAGAAAATACCTTTCTTACTGGACCAAGAGTCTTCTTATAGAAAATACCCTTCTTACCGGACCAAGGGTTTTCTTATAGAAAATACATTTTAATTACTGGATTAAGAGTCTTCTTATAGAAAATACCCTTCATACTGGACCAAGAGTCTTCTGATAGAAAAAATATCCTTCTTACCAGACCAAGAGTTTTCTAATAGACAAGACCTTCATACTGGACCAAGATTCTTCTTATAGAAAATACCCTTCATACTGGACCATGAGTCTTCTTATAGAAATACCCTTCTTACCAGACCAAGAGTCTTCTTATAAAAAAATACCCTTTATACTGGACCAAGAGTTTTCATATAGAAAATACCCTTCTTACAGGATCAAGAGTCTTATCATAGAAATACCATTTAATTACTGGACCAAGAGTCTTCTTATAGAAATACCCTTCTTACTGGACCAAAAGTCTTCTTATTGAAAATACCCTTCATACTGGACCAAGAGTCTTCTTATAGAAAATGCCCTTCATACTGGATCAAGAGTCTTCTTATAGAAAAAATATCCTTCTTACCAGACCAAGAGTTTTTTTATAGACAAGACCTTCGTACTGGACCAAGAGTCTTCCTATAAAAAATACCCTTCATACTGGACCATGAGTCTTCTTACAGAAATACCCTTCTTACTGGATCAAAAGTCTTCTCATAGAAATACCATTTAATTACTGGACCAAGAGTCTTCTTATAGAAATACCCCTCTTACTGGACCAAAGGTCTTCTTAGAGAAAATACCCTTCTTACCAGACCAATAGTCTTCTTATAGAAAATACCCTTCATACTAGACCGAGAGTCTTCTTATAGAAAATTCCCTTCATACTGGACCAAGAGTTTTCATATAGAAAATGCCCTTCTTACTGGATCAAGAGTCTTCTTATAGAAAATACCCTTCATACTGGACCAGGAGTCTTCATATAAAAAATGCCCTTCTTACTGGATCAAGAGTCTTCTTATAGAAAATACCCTTCATACTGGAACAAAAGTCTTCTTATAGAAAATACCCTTCTTACTTGACCAAGAGTCTTGTTATAGAAAATACCTTTTAATTACTGGACCAAGAGTCTTCTTATAGAAAATATCCTTCTAACTGGACCAAGAGTCTTCTCAAAGAAAATACCCTTCATACTTGACCAAGAGTCTTCTTATAGAAATACCCTTCTTACCGGACCATGAGTCTTCTTATAGAAAATACCCTTTAATTACTTGACCAAGAGTCTTCTTATAAAAAATACCCTTCATACTGGACCAAGAGTCTTCTTATAGAAATACCATTCTTACTGGACCAACAATCTTCTTATAGATACCCTTCTTACCAGACAAAGAGCATTCATATAGAAAATACCCTTCATACTGGACCAAGAAATTTCTTAGAGAAAATACCCTTCTTACTGGACCAAGAGTCTTCTTATAGAAAATACCTTTTAATTACTGGACCAAGAGTGTTCTTATAGAAAATACCCTTCATACTGGACCAAGAGTCTTCATATACAAAATTCCCTTCTTACTGGATCAAGAGTCTTCTTATAAAAAAAAAACCTTCATACTGGATCAAGAATCTTCTTATAGAAAATACCCTTCTTACCGGACAAAGAGTCTTCATATACAAAATTCCCTTCTTACTGGATCAAGAGTCTTCTTATAGAAAAAAAAACCTTCATACTGGACAAAAAGTCTTCTTATAGAAAATACCATTTAATTACTGGACCAAGAGTCTTGTTATAGAAACACCCCTCTTACTGGAACAAAAGTCATCTCAGAGAAAATACCCTTCTTACCAGACCAAGAGTCTTCTTATAGAAATACCCTTCTTACCGGACCATGAGTCTTCTTATAGAAAATACCCTTTAATTACTGGACCAAAAGTCTTCTTATAAAAATTACCCTTCATACTGGACCAAGAGTCTTCTTATAGAAATACCATTCTGACTGGACCAACAGTCTTCTTATAGATACCCTTCTTACCAGACAAAGAGCATTCTTATAGAATTTACCCTTCATACTGGACCAAGAAACTTCTTAGAGAAAATACCCTTCTTACTGGACCAAGAGTCTTCTTATAGAAAAAACCTTTTAATTACTGGACCAAGAGTCTTCTTATAGAAAAAAAACCTTCATACTGGACCAAAAGTCTTCATATACAAAATTCCCTTCTTACTGGATCAAGAGTCTTCTTAAAGAAAAAAAACCTTCATACTGGATCAAGAATCTTCTTATAGAAAATACCCTTCTTACCGGACAAAGAGTCTTCATATACAAAATTCCCTTCTTACTGGATCAAGAGTATTCTTATAGAAAAAAAACCTTCGTACTGGACAAAAAGTTTTCTTATAGAAAATACCATTTAATTACTGGACCAAAAGTCTTCTTATAGAAACACCCCTCTTACTGGACCAAAAGTCTTCTTAGAGAAAATACCCTTCTTACCAGACCAAGAGTCTTCTTATAGAAAATACCCTTCATACTGGACCAAGAGTCTTCTTATAGAAAATTCCCTTCATACTGGACCAAGAGTTTTCATATAGAAAATGCCCTTCTTACTGGATCAAGAGTCTTTTGATAAAAATACTGTTTAATTACTGGACCAAGAGTCTTCTTATAGAAAATACCCTTCATACTGGACCAGGAGTCTTCATATAAAAAATTCCCTTCTTACTGGATCAAGAGTCTTCTTATAGAAAATACCCTTCATACTGGAACAAGAGTCTTCTTATAGAAAATACCCTTCTTACTTGACCAAGAGTCTTCTTATAGAAAATACCTTTTAATAACTGGACCAAGAGTCTTCTTATAGAAAATACCCTTCATACTGGACCAAGAGTCTTCTCATAGAAAATACCCTTCATACTTGACCAAGAGTCTTCTTATAGAAATACCCTTCTTACCGGACCATGAGTCTTCTTATAGAAAATACCCTTTAATTACTGGACCAAGAGTCTTCTTATAAAAAATACCCTTCTTACTGGACCAAGAGTCTTCTTATAGAAATACCATTCTTACTGGACCAACAGTCTTCTTATAGATACCCTTCTTACCAGACAAAGAGCATTCTTATAGAAAATACCCTTCATACTGGACCAAGAAACTTCTTAGAGAAAATACCCTTCTTACTGGACCAAGAGTCTTCTTATAGAAAATACCCTTCATACTGGACCAAGAGTCTTCTTATAGAAAATACTCTTCATATTGGACCAAGAGTCTTCTTATAGAAATACCCTTCTTACCGGACCAAGAATCTTCTTATAGAAAATACCCTTCATACTGGACAAAGTCTTCATATACAAAATTCCCTTCTTACTGGATCAAGAGTCTTCTTACAGAAAAAAAACCTTCATACTGGATCAAGAGTCTTCTTATAGAAAATACCCTTCTTACTGGACCAAAGTCTTCTCATAGAAAATTCTCTTCATACTGGACCAAGAGTTTTCATATAGAAAATGCCCTTCTTATTGGATCAAGAGTCTTTTGATAAAAATACCGTTTAATTACTGAACCAAGAGTCTTCTAATAGAAAATACCCTTCATACTGGACCAGAAGTCTTCATATAGAAAATTCCCTTCTTACTGGATCAAGAGTCTTCTTATAGAAAATACCCTTCATACTGGAACAAGAGTCTTCTTATAGAAAATACCCTTCTCACTGGACCAAGAGTCTTCTCATAGAAAATACCCTTCATACTTGACCAAGAGTCTTCTTATAGAAATACCCTTCTTACCGGACCATGAGTCTTCTTATAGAAAATACCCTTTAATTACTGGACCAAGAGTCTTCTTATAAAAAATAACCTTCATACTGGACCAAGAGTCTTCTTATAGAAATATTATTCTTACTGGACCAACAGTCTTCTTATAGATACCCTTCTTACCAGACCAAGAGCATTCTTATAGAAAATACCCTTCATACTGGACCAAGAAACTTCTTAGAGAAAATACCCTTCTTACTGGACCAAGAGTCTTCTTATAGAAAATACCCTTCATACTGGACCAAGAGTCTTCTGATAAAAATACCATTTTTACTGGACCAAGATTCTTCTTATAGAAAAAATATCCTTCTTACCAGACTAAGAGTTTTCTTATAGACAAGACCCTTCATACTGGACCAAGAGTCTTCATATAGAAAATACCCTTCACACTGGACCATGAGTCTTCTTGTAGAAATACCCTTCTTACCGGATAAAGAGTCTTCTTATAAAAAACACCCTTTATACTGGACCAAGAGTTTTCATATAGAAAATAACCTTCTTACTGGATCAGAGTCTTGTTATAGAAATACCATTTAATAACTGGACCAAGAGTTTTCTTATAGAAATACCCTTCTTACTCGACCAAAAGTCTTCTGATAGAAAATACCCTTTAATTACTGGACAATGAGTCTTCTTAAAGAAAATACCCTTCATACTGGACCAAGAGTCTTCTTAGAGAAAATACCCTTATTACCGGCCCAAGAGTCTTCTTATAGAAAATACCCTTCATACTGGACCAAGAGCCTTCTTATAGAAAATTCCCTTCATACTGGATCAAGAGTTTTCATATAGAAAATACCCTTCTTACTGGATCAAGAGTCTTTTAATAAAAATACCGTTTAATTACTGGACCAAGAGTCTTCTAATAGAAATACCCTTCTTACTGGACAAAAAATCTTCTTCTAGAAAAATACCCTTTAATTACTGGACCAAGTGTCTTTTCATAGAAAATACCCTTCATACTGGACCAAGAGACTTCTTATAGAAATACCCTTCTTACTGGACCAAGAGTCTTCTTATAGAAATTACCTTTTAATTACTGGACCAAGAGTCTTCTTATAGAAATTACCTTTTAATTACTGGACCAAGAGTCTTCTTATAGAAAATACCCATTGATACTGGACCAAGAGTCTTCTTATAGAAATACCCTTTTTACCGGACTAAGAGTCTTCTTATAGAAAATACCCTTCATACTGGACCAGGAGTCTTCATATACAAAATTCCCTTCTTACTGGATCAAGACTCTTCTTATAGAAAATACCCTTTATATTGGACTAAGAGTCTTCTTATAGAAAATACCCTTCTTACCGGACCAAGAGTCTTCTTATAGAAATACCATTCTTACCGGACCAAGAATCTTCTGATAAAAGAAATACCCTTCTTACCGGACCAAGAGTTTTCTGATAGACAAGACCCTTCATACTGGACCAAGAGTCTTCTTATAGAAATACCTTTGTTACCTGACCAACAGTCTTCTTATAGAAAATAGCCTTCTGACCGGACAAAGAGTCTTCTTATAGAAAAAAAACTTCTTTCCGGACCAAGAGTCTTCTTATAGAAAAAAACCTTCTGACTGGACCATGGGTCTTGTAGAAAATACCCTTTAATTACTGGACCAAGAGTCTTTTTATAGAAATACCCTTTAATTATTGGACCAAGAGTCTTCTCATAGAAATACCCTTATTATTAGATCAAGAGTCTTCTGATAGAAATACCCTTCTTACCAGACCAAGAGTCTTCTTATAGAAAATATCCTTCAATTACTGGACCAAGAATCTTCTCATAGAAATACCCTTCTCACCGGACCAAGAGTCTTCTAACAGAAATATTCTTCTTACTGGACCAAGAATCTTCTTATAGAAAATATCCTTCTTATTGGACCAAGAGTGTTCTTATAAAAAATATCCTTCTTATTGGACCACGAGTCTCTTTATAGAAAATACCGTTTAATTACTGGACCAAGAGTCTTCTTATAGAAATACCATTCTTACTGGACCAACAGTCTTCTTATAGAAAATACCCTTTTTACCAGACAAAGAGTCTTCTTATAGAAAATACCCTTCATATGGACCAAGAGTCTTCTATTAGAAAATACCCTTCTTACTGGACCAAGAGTCTTCTATTAGAAAATACCCTTTAATTACTGGACCAAGAGTCTATTTATAGAAAATACCCTTCATACTGGACCAAGTCTTCTTATAGAAATACCGTTCTTATCGGCCCAAAAGTCTTCGAATAGAAATACCCTTCTTACTAGACCAAGAGTCTTCTTACAGAAATATTCTTCTTACTGGACCAAGAGTCTTCTTATAGAAAATATCTTTCTTATTGGACCAAGAGTCTTCTTATAGAAATACCCTTCTTACCTGACCAAGAGTCTTCTTATAGAAAATAGCCTTCTTACCCGACAAAGAGTCTTCTTATAGAAAAAAAACTTCTGAACAGACCAAGAGTCTTCTTATAGAAAAAAACCTTCTTACTGGATGAAGAGTCTTCTTGTAAAAAATACCCTTTAATTACTGGACCAAGAGTCTTCTTATAAAAATACCCTTAATTATTGAACCAAGGTCTTCTCATAGAAATACCCTTCTGATTGGATCAAGAGCCTTCTTATAGAAATACCCTTCTTACCAGACCAAGAGTCTTCTTACAGAAATATTCTTCTTTCTGGACCAAGAGTCTTCTTATAGAAAATACCCTTCTTATCGGATCAAGAGTCTTCTTATAGAAAATACCCTTTATACTGGACTAAGAGTCTTCTTATAGAAATACCCTTCTTACTTGACCAAGAGTCGTTTTATAGAAATACCCTTCTTACTGGACCGAAAGTAAAATGACTGTGAAAAGGAACTGCATTAAATAGGAATTTTCAGTTTCCCATACCATTCTATTATGTAAAACAAATATGCCAAATGGATGCAAAAATGAATTATGGTGTATAGCATCAATTTCAACATTTTTTCTTTTTCCCCAATAGTATTCCTATGTAAAAGTCCCTTTACTGGCCTACATTACATCCAAGCCCTTTAATTTACACAAACTCAAAAGTCCACTTACAGGGCTCCTATAAATACTAGTTCCTTAATTTATATAAACTTCAATCCCCTATTCATATGGATAATTTATGCTAAATATGTGAACAAATTTGATAAAAAATTGACAGACTGATTCTTAAGATTTTTTTGTTGAAAACTCTCAAATGTTACCCTTTTGGGACCCCTTCTTACTCCTTAGTTTAAACTAATTAATTTTAGCTTGATCTGGAAGAAAGCTCCGTGGCAACACTTAGTGTTACAAAAAACTAAAGGTTGACATCACAACCCTGAGCGTAACAATATCAAAAATATTTTGTTACATTAAGGGGCGATATGTAACATATTGTTGTAATATGTAACAAAATTAAGGAAATCTTCTTCTCTATAATATCCCTACATATTATGGCAAATTACACAATTTATATAATTTATCTTTTTAATACTGATACGTATCATTTGTGGAACCGCCTTGAAATTGGGTGGGGTGTGAGGGGGATATAGTGCTTGTCCGTCTGTTGTACCGTTCAGTCTGTTCTTCTGTACATCATGATTTTCAGGTTATGGTCAATGTCACTGTTACTTAAAATAGAAAATCTCCTGTTACCGCTTTATCACCCTTATTTTAATCCAATTTTGATAAAAATTCATATGGTGTTCAGAATCAAGATACCTCGGATGAGTTTACATTTCTGGATGCTGGGGTCAAGGTCATCATTAAAAATAATAAATAGACATGGGACGGGGCATTTATGTCATTTCGATATTGTTCACTTCAAATGTGAATGCATATATGCTGTGAACGTTTTGTTTATTTTGTTAATTTTTCTTCACCAAATCATATCAAAATAAACTTATTTTGTTACACCAACGGTTGTGGTTATAAATAACCCTTAGTGTAACAAAAATATACTTATCGTCGGAATAAGGTTTTCTTCATCAAATCACATCCACATAAACTTATTTTTGTTACACTAAGGATTGCGGTTATCAATAACCCTTAGTGTAACAAATATACTTTGTCAGATATGTTGGACAGTTTCCTTTACCTCTGGTAAATAGTTTTTATTTAAATATGAAGTGGAAAAATGAAAATTGAAAGGAGACCCATAGTATTATATAAGATTGCTGTTTATTTGCGGGTTTTTAACAAGAGCTGGAGATGATAAGTGTCTACTTACCTTCCAACATTGTTATTTTTTACAAACACTAAGTGATAATTTTATTAGTAATGTTCCATAAAAACAAAATGTCCAAGACGAACACAGTAAATTAAGTACATATAATATATTGCAACGTCAACATACCTTTAATATAATGCTTTTAAAAAGATGGTGATACAATGCAGCATATTTTTAGAACCAAAATAAAACTAGAGCGGGCTATGTCACTTTCAAGAGTTGAAAATCTGAGTAAAAGGGAGAACAATCATCGAGTGACAAATAACAGTGTTTATGCATTGTTCTAATTGATTTTGATCACTTTCTTCCCAAACCTCGACTCCCATCCCCCAAACAAAATTAGTATTCCTTTTCTGACAATCATAACTCAAGATACCGCTGTTAGGCCATTATAAATTAATTGCTAGATTATCATCCAAATTTTTCTTAAGAACGGGGAGAGCGGGAGGATTTTATTATTGTTTTTTTTATGGGTTTTTTTTTTATGTTTTTTTTTTGTTTTTGTTTTTTTATATGAAAACAAAAAGGGTCGGGGCGGCATGAAATTAGGGGGCGGGCAGGGATGATAATCTAGCAATTAATTTATTATGGCCTTACTAAGAAACAATTGTAAAGGGTTTTTGTTACACTAAGGGTTACCACAAAGCTCAAAGATTATATTAACCACTCTGGAGTTTGCTTTCTGGGTAGAACTAATACTGAGTGGGGTTTTGTTTCGAGAAGCACCGACCGAGCCAAGCTGGGGATTAAAGCTGCAACCTTTGGCACAAGTGGCCAACACTGTATTCACTACACTACAGCTCCCCTTTTTGTATTCTGACTCTAATTGAGTTCTAAAGGGAATCCTTTTCAACCACAGGTACAGCAATTGTATTTATAAATCTGATAGAAATATATTTGGTGATCATTTTACATTAAATATTTTCAAAACCTGTTTGGCAGATCAAGAGAAGAAGACTTTGTCTCAGGTGATTTAATAAAACCCACAGCCTCCAGTGCACAGCATTGGACAATAGGATGCTTCTTCATTCAACTTTCGTAAGTTGTTAAATGTCTGATTGAATCTGATTTAAAAGAAAAATGTAATTTACCACATAAGACACCCAATTGACATCAATGTCTCCTTGCTCCAGAAAATATCTTGCTCTGTCCAGGTGCCCAAAGCCGCATGCCTCCCAAAATGCTTCCTGTTTTGAAGCAGCTAATCCCATCCTGTCTTAATATGAAACATACAATATCAATAGCTATGTAAAAAATGTTGTAAAGTTAAAAAACAAGAGGCCTGAATCACTCTACTGGAAACAAACCGCTAGAAGAATTTTTTTTGTTCCCCACAAAGCTATTGTGGTTATTATAAAACTATTGTCTAAGTTTGGTTAAGATTCCTTTAAAAATGGGAATGATATTGTGTCTAAAAGAAAAAGGTTAATAGACTGATGGGCAATTTACAATGACATAAGCCTTGCTGGCCCGTGTAAAAAGGTTAAAGTTTCCTTTAAAATGTGCTTATAAGCCCTGTGGCAGGGACACTTGTTGTCAAATCACGCTGGTTCAAAATCTCATTTGAGATATTGTGGTTATATAATTGCTGTTAAGATTCATAGAAAAATTAGTGTGCTAATGCGTCTACAAGAAAAAGGTTAACGGATGGATGACGGACAATTTACCACGACACAAGCCCTGCTGGCCTTTGGCCAGAAGAGCTAAAAATCATTGAATTTAAATACCAAGACCACATGCTCATGTTCTGATTGTGTTCCTGCTGTACAGCAAGTTTCATTTGAAATGTTTTGATCTGTAGCAATCAAAGTGAGATCGTACATTTAAGTGGCTTACTTTTGTTGTTATATGGTGTTTAATTTAGCAGCGCTTTCAACAATTTCTCAGTTATAAAGCGAAGGTGTCTGCATGAGACAATATTCAAAGCGCTGCCACACTGGAGTATCATGCTGCAGACACATGGTATGGTACCCAACCCAGTCACATTATACTGACAATGGGTTGTCCAGACCTAGAACTATCCTCTAAATGCTGAGTGCCTACTTAGGACGCTTCTAGTACCATTTTTCAAGTCTTGAGTGGCCTACTACTCACACAAATACAACTTTTGACTATTGATCAACTTCATTATGATCCAAAAATGTGTTCACTTTTCAATATATTCAACAGTTCGTCCAAACCCCTAGAACATCTTTCTTTTTGTGTCTTCTTCCATGTGGCAACATTCGGTCCAACCTGGGATCTGGTACTGGATCCGTGTCAACTGGCAGACGCTGCCAGCCAAAACATCCATCTACTCCCACTGATGATACTACAAAGTCATCATCTTCAAGTATCACTAATGCCAGTTCTTTCTACAATTGTTTCAAGAAACTTGGTGTACATTATATTCACATGGATGTTCGTTCTATGCAAGTTTCCAAAATTATCTGATATAAAAAACTTTGTCAACAATCCCAAAATTTCAGTTTTAGATGTCTCACAGATATGATTAGACAATTCTATGGCAGATGCTGAAGTATCTCTTGATGGTTATAACATAATTCCTTGTGACAGAGACAGACACGGTGGAGAGCTGGTGTGGCATTGTTTATTGAAACGACTTTGAAGTGACCTTTATCATGAACATTTAAAACTTTGTCATCAACTTGTTTTTAACAAAAATCAAAACCTATTATTGTTGTAACTACAAACCCCCAAATCAAACAGATTTTAGTGAATTATTTGAAGATGTTTTAGTTAAATCAAGGTCTGATACAGAATTGTACTTTTTAAGCAATTTAAATATTTGTTTTCAACAAAACAAACGCATCCCTGTACAATAAATGCATAAAGTGTTTCATGCACGTCTGATCTTAAACAAATCATAACAAGGATAACACACTTCATTTATTATTGATTGAATTCTATGTGGTCACCAGGACAAGATCTTTCAGTCTGGAACTTTGACATTATATTAGTGGAGTCATTTCGTGAAAAAAATGTGCCATTATTGAGATAGCACCAAACTTGGCACAAACATAACCGACTATTTTAACACCAAGATCAACTTTGCAAAATGGCGTAAAATCAAAGATGGCAGCCAAAATTGACAAAATCCATATGTGTCTTTCTATTTACAGTAGTTTATGATATTTGATAGTTCTTTATGACTAATGTTATCAGTACATAATTATTATATTTGTTGATTTTAATGCTATTATTGCAGAAAATCATTTTAAAATTTGCAAAATACAGGCTTAAAATCTTTAAAAATAGCAACAATTTCTTTAATTTAAATATTCTATTATAATTTTGCTCAACTTTTTCAAAGATATTTTACAAAATAACAATTACACACTTTATATTATACGTTACATATTATAATAATAAAGTTTCTGATGATATAGAGCAAAACATTGTAGCTTATATGCAAATTATGGTGGGTGGGGTAAATCAATATCAAATGTATATAAGTACCGATGTGACCGTATATATATATATATACATTATTTAGTGTATGAAGTCAAATTTAATGGAATGTATTAAAGGTTCATAATTAAATTAAAAAAAATGTAAGATGTAATAGTATTTAAGTGATTAATATGAAAAAACATATATTGGTTTAAAATGAAAAAAAATATCATAATGCTGGTTACGATTTATTATTTTAATGCTTTCCTGTACTGATAAATATTATGTCTATGCAATGCAAGTACATGAATTAAAACTCTTAAGATAAATAAAGCAGACACTTGTGTATATATATATAAATATATAAGTTAAGGGGATTGGAACTAATTGTGTTTGTTGTCTCAAAACTATCAGTTACAAGTTGTTGCTTAGGCCATAATAGATTAATTGCTAGATTATCATCCCCGACCGCTCCCTAACTTTCATGCCGCCCCGACCTTTTTATTTTCATTAAAAAAATTTAATTTTTTTTTATATTTTTTAATAAAACAAGAGGCCCAAGAGGGCCTGAGGACGCTCTACCGACTCATAGTGGCCATAGCACTTTTTGAAATTCTTCTATGCAATAGAAATATCAGGGCGGGGTCATTTTTAACCCTAGGGACACGATTTGAACAAATCTAACAAAACTATAGTTGGTCATCATTATTACATAATCATTTTCAAAATATGCTGAGCTGTTCATGAGAAGAAGATTTTTTAAGTTTTGGAATATTTTAAGTAACAGCGGCCATCTTGAATTTCAGATCGAAAAAAAAAAATCTTCTGTATAGTCTCCTATGCAACAGAAACATGCATGTGATGTTTCAGTTTAATTGGCCTAGTGGTTTCAGAAAAGATGAAAGAATAAGCGAATTTTCTGTTTTCCCATAGTATCCCTATGTAAAATTCTAAGTCCCCTTACAGGGCCCCTATAAATTTTAGCCCCTAAATTCTTATCTGCATTCAAACCCCTACACATAGGGATAATCAATCATTGACAAATGCGCCATTCTAACTCTATCTGTTAAGTCTGTTAGTCAGTCAGTAAACATTTGTAAACTATTTCAATCCCAGGCAAACTTCCTTTATTGCTTGTGACCAGCCTCCAACAAATTCAATAAAACTGACCAGGTACATTCAAAATATCACACTGTCCCTCCTTTTCATTTTAAGTCTCATGATTAAACACATGAAGCAAACAGCTCTTAAATTTTAAGTATTACACCTTTGTTAGCAAACATCAACAGCAAATATGTTGTTCAGTAGATTTGTGTTATTAACACATTAAACATAAACAAAACTTGGCTCTGCAGAGAGGAAAATTAAAGAAGCAGCTTATGGCGAATATTATCCACCATAGTTCAGATTGTTTTATTACATATTTCAACTTACTTATTGGCAATTAAATTCACTCAAGTGGCAACTTCTATGTGTGTAAACTACATGACATTGTTAAAGGCGGGAAATTACAAATTGCATTCACTTATTAATGACAGAATTTTATTCATTTGTGTGTAAAATGCATGTTGAAACTTGGTATTTACAAATCCCATTCACTCAAATGCTAGCTTCTTGCTTTAACATATTAATGTCAATTTGTGTAAATTGCATATTGCAAATTATACTAGTATTGTTTTTCCAAAGAATATGTTTAATGTGAAAATAGAGCTTATCTTTTTAATTTGTTACTGATGGTTATTTCTGTGATGGTTAATTCTGTATATATCATAACCTACAGAGCCACATAGCTTAAATTTTCACAGAAAAGAATAACATAAATTATTTGATCTAAACAATCTTAAATTTAATAGTTTACAAAAAGCATGTCACTGTATGATTTTGAATGTGATTCCTGAATCCAGGCCTATGAATATTATGCACACTGTATTTTTTTAACAATGAGAGGCCACTGTAATTATATGTTTACTACATTTATTTAGACCTGCTTTGTACCCAGCCATATAAAATAAATCCATGTGATATATTTAACAATATCGTGTGAGTATTGCAGTTCTCCTTAAATAGGTCTGCAAATATTTATAAGTTAGAATATACAAAAAAAATAAATAACTAAGGTTCAATGGAATTCAGCATTTGGTGTCTCAAATATTAAGATAATCCAAACCCCCGTCCTAGTAATGATATCAACAGCACTAAGAGACATATGGCAAAATGGATGTAGGAAGTAAAAGTAATTAAACTTATTTCTAAACCACCCACCTGCAAAATAAAAATAATTTTAAAATGCTCTCAGGCCAGTGACTTTACTGTAGAATTGTCACTGCCTAGGCATAACATGCTTTCCCTTTCTGTATAAAAGTGTATACTGAAATAAAGAACACAGAATTTAATATTTGAAACAGAAAAAGGTAAATGATGGAAACAAAATATGTACATGCCACAATTCAGAATTTTAAAAAGCTGCTTGTCAGTCTCCAGGTCAGAAATATTCGTGAAAAAACTGCAATGAAAAATAAACACTGATTGAATATTTAGCATCATTTTTATGCCATTGAGGGCTAACAGACAATCAGTTAAACTAACCACTGTTTCCTGGGATTCTGGAAGGTTAACCAGTACTCGTGCACATCCCATCTCCACAAGTAACTGATAACTTTTCCACTTCCCACAATCAGCACTGTGAGAGACGAATGATAATGAGACACAATGTCGTATACCAATCATAACAGAAGACTGTTGCCGGGTGGGGGATATGAACTCACGACCCCTGGATTGATAGTCAGACTTGCTAACGACTGAGCTAATCGGGCTCCTCAGCAAATAAAATCTATTTTTGTAATGTTACAATTTGGACTCATTTCAAAGAATTGGGTTGTACATAATATTAATATGGGGAATACCATAATATATATGTCACACACACACACACACACACACACACACACACACACACACCCTCATTAACCAACTCCACTCCAAACACACACTAAAAATTACCTCCAACCTCCCTCACGGAAAAATAAAAACAACAATAAAATATATTGATATAAAAAATTAGACACAGTAAAACAAAACAAAAAATAGGGATAAGGGATCAGACATAGGGTTGTTTAGTCCATGATTATTATTTTTATTATTTGGGCTGGCAACGGGATTCCAAACACCAATGAATGTGATCCTGTTTTCGTGTGACGTGGTAGAGTAATGAGTTTACCTTGTATAGTGTGGCCGTATACCCTGATAATGTTGCTTTGGATATACCCATTGTTTCCAAATTGTTCTTTTCCCTTTTCATGTTTTACAAACACAATACTGTCTCTCATTCTTATATGGTGATGTTTAGAATTAAAATGGCTCACAATAGCAACTCATCGATTGGGAAGCAAGTTCTTACATCATTGACAAATCACTCTCATGGTTTTTCTGAGTAGAACCAGTAAATAAAGCTGTGCGGATAAAATGTCTTGTTCAAGGAATGTCACATAGCGTGGTGGAGGTTCGAATCCATGAGTGGACCCCCGATCTTGGATCCGATGCTCTACCACTGGACCACTCTAAATTCATTTGAAACAGCTACAATTTTATTCTGCAAATATTTCTTTAATCAAAACGACCTTAACAGCTAAACAAATAAAAAAAAAAAAAGTTATCATCAGAGATTTTCAGGAACTGTATCAACCCAGATATTTGCTCATTGAATGAATATACTTTTATTGTGATCAATAAGCTTTTGGATCGCTTGGACATGATGTTTGAATTAAATGCACCAATATTAATTTATACCATTATTTTTTTTTAATTATTGATTTATTCTTACTATAATCTCTTTTATCCTTGTTCAGTTTTTATCCTTGTTCAGTAATCAAAAGAACAAATGCATTTGCATATTGTGACATTTCAATGGAGATGAATTTGCATAAGCTTAATCAAGCTTATTTTCAGGTCCATTCTATCTTGTACCTTCATATTGTGATATTTTCAGTTTTAAGATCCAGCTAAGCTAAATATTTTATGACCAATAAACGATATATGACAGTAACAGACATAAAGAAGGAAACTACATTGATACACATACGTTTAATTGATAAAGTCCACCGCAACACTCAATAAATGGTTTTACTTCTGTGTCAGAAATGAAAATACGGTTTGATCCCAGCTTTGCTGCGATGCTTTTAATTATCTGTGGAGAACCATTACGATTTGGTTCCGTTATATTTCGGAGCCCGATGTAAATGCTGGGAGCCACATTGTTTAGAATGGGAATAAATAGCTGTGCGGCCTCTTAAAATGTCAGTTCTTGAATTGCCATAGACAGATTAACATCGCAGAAAC
The DNA here is from genome assembly GCA_029582155.1 of Panopea generosa. Lineage (NCBI taxonomy): Eukaryota > Metazoa > Mollusca > Bivalvia > Adapedonta > Hiatellidae > Panopea > Panopea generosa. Next base: position 33,222,684 of record CM055903.1, on the reverse strand, counting down.
ATAATAGAATATAGGGTTCAGATACAATATAGTATAAAGGGTAACCTGGCTGTATAATACAAACGATTCACTCAACAATTTAAGCTACCGTTATACTAATCATAGGCGGCTCCTTTCGGTAGTATCTACCTATACCCGTGACTGTTTACCGGGTCTGCATTCAGTTCACTTAAACGTTTAATTTGTTGCAAACATTTGATAACAGAAGTGCACTGAAAGACATGTTCGCTTTAAACGTTTGCTAACAGATTCAACATCTCCGTTAGCTGTTTGCTTGTGTTTGATCACGTGACTTAATGGGAAGTGGAGGGACAACACCGAGTAGACCTATTTCCAATTACTTTTCGTTCTTTAGGTCACCGTTTGCGTTTATAAATAGAGTAAACATGTCTAACCGTGCTGAATGCAGCCCGGGTGAACGCTCACTTGCAGTAGTGACAGTAAGCTAGCGAGCTCTCATTATTGAGACAGGTGTATGCATATGTTGGTTTATAGCAACGAGCTACCAAGCGCTCGTTTTATGACGGTCTAGCGAACACTTATTACGACATTGAGCTACTGTGGTACTGAGCTAGTGAGTGCTCATTATTGAGTGAGCTGCATTGAGCCACTGTGCGCTTGTTTATGTCAGTGGGCTCTCGTTTATGTCAATGAGCTATTGTGTACTTGTTTATCACATTGTGCCACTGAGCGTTCGCACAGATGTGTATTATAATTAAACTGTCTGGCCAAACAAACTGTTGTATATATAATATAGATATGTAAGTATTTTGATTAATTAGCTGATTCTCAGTCTATAACTGAGGAACCCACACGAATCATTTGTAACAATCAAACCAATCATTATTTTGAGCAGATAACTCAGTCCAAATTGAGAAACTGTTATTGCTGTGTGTATTTAAATATGTTACACTACCATTTTTATTATTGTGTTCAACACTACGTGCACTAACATAGCTCCGCCACGTTACAATATCCATATACATGTACATAAAACAAAGAAGAAGAAAATTTTATATTGTTTATACCGTTTTAAAAAAATATTAAAAGAACTGTTCACTGCTGGCTAAAGCTATTTTTTGGGGACCATTGTGTTACCACTATGTAATGTCATCTGAGAAACATATTGATTTTTGATGACATTAAACATCTTACTCAGGTTTCTTCCTTTTCCCTTACCATAGGGAGCAGTTGTTTTTCAAAGTACCAGAGTTTTAGCGACTTAATTCAGATGTGTCAATATTACTAACTTGTAAATTCTAAGTTTTAAATTTCAAGTTTCAAATTCTAATTTTCAAATTATGACTGTCTCTAAATTTTACACACTTTCGAAACAAAGGTGACATATCATTGAATGCAATTTTTAAATGGCAACTCGCAATATCAAAATTACACATATGGAAGTAAGAAATTGACATTTGAGTAAATGTATTTTCATGGGTGTAGGAGAATTTCACTTATTAAATATATGCTGAAACCAAGGACTTGTATAGAAGGATAGGTAACTTGCATCTCCTGGCTAAATGTTGATAAAATAGCACACAAAGAACTAATTATTTGGCAATTAATCATTCATAATTTACAGGCAACTGATTTCTTTTACATAAACTGTAAGTTGTATCTAATCTTAGATGTTTAAACATGTTTCGACAACGCAAAATGATCTTGAATTAAAAATATTGAGGTTTGAAGGAAAATTTCACGTAATTTGTAGTTATTTTAGCTACAGTATACAAATTTTATAATCAAAAGTACTTCAACAATTTTAAACATAAATTGCTTGGAACTGTATTGTATTAATGAGAATTTTATTCTGCAGTGTAAGAATTTTGCTTTGTGTTCCTGAGATGAATGAAAGTTAGGATAATGGAAAACGAGATATTGCGAGATTTTGAGTGAATATGCGAGTGTTCACAAAACCTCAATAATTTGCCTTTCTTTCTCTATATAATTCCTTGCTGAAACTGAATATTGGCCTCGCCCCCACCCCTACGACTACGATTTTATAATTATCTGGTTGCAACATACAATTTACACACATGTAAGTTAAAAAGTGTCATTCTGAATCTGAATTATTGCGGATAACACCTTCAATACCAGCTGGGGAAGCTGGCATGACTGAAATGAGATAAATGAGCAGTGTGCAGTTTCATCGTATATAATCGATTTTGTATATATAACAAAAATAGAGCATTATCAAAATGACGAAAATCATCCATAATGCATGACTGTATATTGATATAATCCCTAATTATAAAAGGAGACCAAGAGAAAGTATACCTACCTCGCATATATAGGACTATTTGTTGACTATAAGTTAACTACCAGAGACAGGTTGTTAGACCCGCCTACTTTGAGAAACCACGCCTCTCGCTCTTTAATGCTGGAGAGAAAATGGCGGCCGATGTGCTTCCAACCACCACACCGGATCATTTTTTGTTAAAAATGAAGAAGAGCTGAATCAGTAGCGATTGAAAGGCCACTGAAAGTTTGCTGCATTTAAATAATATATAATAGTATAATAGTACCTTGTTGTAGTATCTTGTCACTCGGATAATCACCGTTCTTAGTACGCATGCGCAATTAGCGGTCTGCCTGTGAGAATAGCTATATTACACATTATAATAACAAGATCTGTTGTTCAGGTAATAACACTTATTGCTCGCCAAAATGACCAGTTCAAAGCGTGAGGGTTAATCAAAACTTAAACTTGATATAATATCCGTAATAACAACTGATGCTGTATAGCTTGTATATCTCCGGTTAGTGTGTTTATATTCAAGACTTCAGCTATTACTGGGTTATATCCCTTGTATACCTAATACCGCGATATACCTGTTACCGTAATTGTCCTTATAAAACAATCTGGGAAGACATGCGCAAACCTCCAACTTCCGTTAGCGTCAGCATTTGTTTGCATTTCGTATCGGCAACTGGTTTTTTACTCAGCACACTTAGGTAACCTTATTACTGTTTATTATTGACGCCATTCTTTACATGGTTAAACATATTTTAGACTCCCGGTATTAGGTATGACCAGTATAATATCCATATGGGCTAGTTACAATTTATATATTCAAATGTTCTTCACCAAGATCTATCACCAGGGTTGTAATGTCTATCACAGGGCAGGGCTAGAATTTAACTTTTTTGTGCACTGGCAATTTTGACCAGTGCCTAAAATTTCAACTGGCCAAATTTGAAACCAACTAGCCAAACCAATTTTCGCAGAAACTTGTAGTCCTCAATGTCTAAATAAACCCAACATTAATTGTTTCAAAGTCCGCGTTTTATTTTATATGCATTATAAGCTTGTATTTATTTTATAGACAATGGTATCAATGTTATTATTATGTTAAGGTATTTCAATTTCAAAGCAGTACTTAAAAAATAAAATTGTCTGTTATTTATTATACTACCATATATAAATGCATACAATGATATATCATAAATAAACATTTTTAACTAAACAAAAATATGAATCGTGGATTCGACAATAACAAGTGTACAGAGACTGAGATTGAGACTTACACACATTTCTATTTATAGAATTAATATAGCCAATGGCCGTTCGTTTTAAAATTAGATCTAGATCTAGCCAAGGACGATTGTTTAAACATGTGTAAATGTTGTGATATCATAGTAATATAGTTTAATTATTAAGGATGATCTGTCGATCGCGTGGTTTCTTCAATTGACACACCATTTTGTCATTGTCAAGTTTATAGCCCAGTGTGATATTGAGCTGTCGCTTCCATTTCATTACAGTATTAACAGAAGGATTATTTCTCTTTTTTCTTGTTGGGACTCGCTTCCATTCATCGGTTCAATGGAGAAAAAGATGTTATTTTATCAGCCATTTTAACAGCTAACAAAATATGTAAACAATAAATTTGACGGGTTTCAACTTTACTTTTATTTTATAGAGTGAGTGCGCGATCGATCAAACTAGACGCAGTCTACTTATGTTGTTGACGGGTTTTAACTTTACTTCCTTTTTGCAGAATGAACTCGAGATCAAAAACAATTGGACGCAGTCATCCCATATTAAATATTTAATACATGAATTGACAATCGTGCTGCTAGGGGGTAATTTGGCGCGAGAAGCAAAAGAAATTTGGTAAAATTGACAAGAACTCGTTATTTTTTACCAAGATAATACTTGTTTATTTTCAAAAATCAATAAAATGAATATAATAAGTAATTTTCTCAACTTGAAATCCACTCGCAAAAAAATGCCAGCTTAAGTAATTTCAACTCGCATTTTCAAAATACAGCTCGCATTTTGCGAGTGGCGAATGCTTAAATTCGAGCCCTGCAGGGTTTTTATGTCTTTCAAGGGGGTCTACTGTCTATCACTGGTGTTCTAATGTCTATCATAAGGTTTGCAATGTGTATCACCGGGGTTCTTATGTTTTATCACCGGGGATCTAATGTCCATTGTTAACACTTCTACTAGCTGGAGAAGGAATGATTTCATAAACTCAATGTGGAGAACACGTGTAGTTTTATTTATTGAGCGGCATTATACAATCATACGAAAACACATTTTACGAATTGTTTCATACATTATATGAATAATAGATTTAATCGAAATGAATCAACATCCCTTTTTCTTACAAGAAAATGAAAGTTTGACATTTTCTAAAATGTATGTCATAAAATTAGATCAATCAATTCTAATCCATAATTAACCAATATGACAATTTTACAAATCTAAAATAACAATGGTATTTAATCCAGTTTTAAACTTTAAACATTAAACAATGCATACTTTCAAAATGTCATATGAAAAATAGTAACTTTATAATATACTGATTGTCCTTTATTCATATACATAACTAAAATACTAAAACTACTCGTTCTTTAATTATTAAAAGAAATACAAATGAAATTATGCTTCTGTAGCAAAGTTAGTCCGTTTCATTTAAACACAATTCTGACTATATTTTTACTAGAATTTAACATAGTCCTTCAGATACTTTGGTTCCCTGGTTTTTCATTTAGGGCGATCCCGTGGCTAGAATGGTTGGTTAGTTGGGGTTGGTTCTTCTACGGGCGGGTTTTCACTGACCATAGGTGTTTGTTGCGGTGGTAGATTGGCAACAATTGGTACCATGGTCATGTTAGTCGGAGCATGACTTATTTGGATTTTGCAATAAGGTGATTTGTCACGAATATTGACTTTAACTTTGGTGGGTCTCATGTGTACACAATTTCATCGGTAGGTACTCCCATTTTGATCTTGGACAGTGTATGTTCGATCACCTATTATGGCGGTGATTTTACCTTGTCTCCAGTTATCTCCCCTCTTATGTTCAAAATAGACACATTGTCCTATTTCCATCATTTCCAATGTTCACGCTTTCTTATCATAACATGATGCGTATCTGGAATGTCTTCAAACGCGTTAATATTCAAAATCCTTGGCCTATCAGATTTCAGATCTGATGACTCTTCCAAAAATGCTCTACTGAGATAGTCTGCAATTACAAGGTTCACGTCTTTTATAAATTCAAATTCAACATCGTATCTGTTCAGTCTCATCAAGATATCTTGTAAGCGCTTAGGAGCTTGACTAAGTGGTTTCTTTAATATGGCATCTAGTGGCTTGTGATCATTTTGGACGACCACTTTTCTGCCGTAGGTATATTGATCAAAACGCTCAAGACCAAATAATATTGACAACGCTTCCTTTTCAATTTGAATCCAGTTTCTCTGGTTTGGTTTCAAAGCTCTTGATGCAAATTCAGTAGGCTTCCCATCTTGCAGCAGTACAGCACCCATGCCATCTTTACTGCTTTCTACTTGAATCACGACTTGTTGATTCGGATTAAAGTAAGCTAATACTGGGGCTACTGTTAGTTTTGTTTTGATTTCTTCAAATGCGGCTTGACATTCTTTAGACCAGCTCCATTTGACATCCTTTCGCGTTAATGCTCGAATGGGTTCCTGTATAGTGGCTTAATCAGGCATGAATTTTGCCATGTACTGCACAATTCTGCAAAAGCATTTCACACCCGTTGCATTGTTTGGCGCTGGCATTTGTAGTATTGCCTGGATTTTTGAGTTGTCGGGCTTGACTCCATCTTTTGATATTTTATGTCCATGAAATGATATTTCTGAGAGGCCTATCACTTTCTTGTCATCGTTAAGTACAATGTTTTGTTCATCACATCGTTGTTTTAGTTTCTTCAGCTTTTTCAGATTATCAGCTTTTGCTTCAGAGTCCGTTTCACCACAACCTACTACTATGATGTCATCGGCAATAGTAAATACCCCATCAAGACCATTGAGTGCATCATTTATCTTCCTCTGGAAAATCTCACTTGAGACTCTTAAGACCAAATGGCAATCTGCTCCATCTGTATCTGCCAAAAGGAGTTGTCATCGTCGTAAGTTCTCTCTTCACTCTTCTGTAAGTTGTACATGCCAGTATGCTTCCTTGACATCTACCTTACTGAAAATTTTCGCGTTATGTAGTTTTGGCAAAACATCATCTAGTGTCGGTAGTTTGTAATGGTCTCTCATAAGCGCAGTATTGAGTGGTTGTGGATCAATGCAAATCCTAAGTTTTCGATTAGATTTTCGTACAACAGCCATTTGGCTTACCCATGTCGATGGCTGTGTAACAGGTATCAATATGCCTCTTTCTACTAAGGTGTCGAGTTCCCGTTCAACATCATCTTCGATTGCAAGTGGAATTTTTCTACTAGGAAGCGTCTTAGGATGTACAGTTTTGTCTACTTTCAGAGTAGCTTTACCCAAGTTCCCTAGAGGTGCTGTCTTGATCTGGTTAATGAACTTATCATCATTTATGGTTATCAATCCCATTTCTTTCACAGTTTTTAATCCTTAGTAGGGAAGTGTAACCGTTTGGAACTACCATAAATGAAACCGCATTTTCTAAATTAGTACATGGGTTTGTCAGCTTCAGTTTTGCCTCCCCTAATGGTTTTAATGCTGATTTGTTCCAGATTCGCAGACACATTTCAGTTGCTTGTACTTGCTCTTGACGTACATACTTTTGACATATCGTATTGACATCTGCCGCGCTGTCTAGCTGAAAATGTACTTGACAGTCATTAACCATCATCATTGCGGATATAACTTCTCTCCGTCCAGATTCGACAGAGGCTTACCAGTTATCACTACTGTCTCCCTCCTGATCATGTTACTTGATGGATTTTTCTACATTTACTCTTGAAATGATTTCTGCCTTTGCAGTTGTCACATGTTTTGCCCCAGGCTGGACATTTTTCTTTTTTATGTTCATGCTTATATCCACAATAGTTGCATTCTTTCATAGTTTGTTTATTCTAGTGCTCATTGTAACTTACCCTGTGTGGCACCTTTTGATTATTACAATGTTTTTCAGATTGTTTCTGTTTTCTACCTTCAGACTTGTAGACTTTGTTAATCTTATGTCCTGACATGTCTCTCAGTTCTCGTACATGCTTGTTATATTGCTCATACGCCCTTGCAATTTGAATGCATTTGTCGAGCTCTTATTTGTTTTCTCTTAACAGGAGTTCCTGTAGTTTACCGCTTGTGCTAAAAACTACTTTGTCACGAATCATTCGATCCTTTTCAGAAAAATTGCATGATTCTACGCGCTTTTGAAGCTCTGTAAGTAAATGTTCGAACAATGGGTAGTCTTCCAATTTAGTGTTCCAGAATCTATGCGATTCCAGCACTTCATTTTTATGTGGATTGCAGTACTTCTCAATGTTTGTATACACTTTTTCTGGGTCATCTTTGTCATCTGCTCATTCCAAAACAAACTGGTTGTATATTTCGATGACTTTGGGGCCAGCACAATGCAGTAATATGCTGGTATGTACCTTTTTAGCTTTTTCTGTTGCTCCACTGGCAGACATGTAAACTTCCATTTCACGCCTCCATTTTCTAAAATTCTCGACCACATTGCCATCAATAATGTCTAATTGCCGCGGAGGTTTAAATAACGACTCAGCCATTTCGATTATTTAGTCATGCAGGGTTGAATTTGTTCACAACAAGTTCTGTTCAAATGGTCTTGGGACGAACGCGAGTTTCGTACTAGGTAAATTCACTCAAGCAGAAATGACCAGTTAAATTTAGGATTACTTGTGGTCTAGTACTTCGGGTACGGCCAGGTTCTGTATCGCTGCCACCATGTTAACACTTCTACTAGCTGGAGAAGGAATGATTTCATAAACTCAATGTGGAGAACACGTGTAGATTTATTTATCGAGCGGCGTTATACAATCATACGAAAACATACATTTTACGAATTGTTTCATACATTATAAGTATAATAGATTTAAAGGAAATGAATCAACATCCATCATCGGGGTTCTAATGCCTATCACTGGGGTTCTTATGTCTTATCACCGAGGATTTAATGTCCATCACCTGGGGTTCTAATGACTACCACCTGGTTCTAATGCCTATCACCAGGGTTCTTAATATGTCCTTTCACCAGGATTTTAATCCCTATAATTGTGATTGTAATTCCTATCACCAGGGTTCTAATGCCTATCACCAAGTGTTCTTATGTCTGTCATCAGGGTTATTATGCCTATCACTAGGATTGTAATGCCTATAACCGGTGTTCTCATGCCTATCACCGGGGCTTCTAATGCTTCTCACCGGGGTTCTTATGTCTTATCACTTGGGATGTAATGTCCATCACCAGGGTTCTTATGTCTATCACCGGGGTTCTAATGGCTATCACTGGGGTTCTAATGTCTATCACCGGTGTTCTAATGTCCATCACTGGGGTTTCCATGCCTATCACCAGGATTCTAATGTCTATCACCGGGGTTCTTATGTTTTATCACCGGGGATCTAATGTTCATCACTGAGATTCTAATGTCTATCACTGGGGTTCTTATGCCTATCACCGGGATTCTAATGTCTTATCATCAGTGTTCTAATGTCCATCACTGGGATTCTAATGTCTATCATTTGGGTTCTAATGTCCATCACCGGGATTCTAATGTCTATCACTGTTTGGTTCTAATGTCTATCACCTGGGTTCTAATGTCTATCACAGGGGTGCTTATGTCTATCACTGGGGTTCTAATGTCTGTCACCGGGGTTCTTATTTCTATCAGTGTAGTTCTAATGTCTATCACCTCGGTTCTAATGTCTGTCACCTTGGTTCTAATGTCTACCATTGGGGTTGTAATGCCTATCTAATGTTTGTCACCGTGATTGTAATTCCTACCAGCTGGTTCTAATGTCGGTCACCGGGTTGTAATGTCTATCACTGAGGTTGCAATGCCCACACTGGGATTGTAATGCCTATCACTGGGGTTCTAATGCCTATCATCGGGATTCTTGTCTTATCACTGGGATTCTAATGTTTATCACTGGGGGTTGTAATACCTATCATTAGGGTTCTAATGACTATCACTTGGGTTCTAAAGTCTATCACCAGGGTTCTTATGTCTATCACTGTGATTGCAATTCCTATCACCAGGGTTCTAATGCCTATCACAGGTGTTGTAATATCTGTCACCGGGGTTGTAATGCCTATCACTGGGGTTCTTATGTCTTATCACCCGGTATCTAATGTCCATCACTGGGGTTCTCATGCCTATCACCAGGGTTCTAATGCCTATCACCGGGGTTGTTATGTTTTATCATCAGGGATCTAATGTCCATCACCGGGATTCTTATGTCTATCACTTGGGTTTAAATGCCTATCATAGGGTTCTAATGTCTGTCACCACGGTTGCAATGCTTATCACCAGGGTTACAATGCAGGGCTCGAATTAAAGCACTCGCCACTCGCAAAATGCGAGCTGTATTTTGAAAATGCGAGTTGAAATTACTTAAGCTGGCATTTTTTTGCGAGTGGATTTCAAGTTGAGAAAATTACTTATTGCATTCATTTTATTGATTTTTTAAAAAATAAACAAGTATTATCCTGAAAAAAATAACGAGTTCTTGTCAATTTTACCAAATTTCTTTTGCTTCTCGCGCCAAATTACCCACTAGCAGCAAGATTGTCAATAGTTATATATGTGTAGACTGCGTCCAATTGTTTTGATCTCAAGTTCATTCTGCAAAAAGGAAGTAAAGTTAACACCCGTCAACAACACAAGTAGACTGCGTCTAGTTTGATCGATCGCTCACTCATTCTATAAAATAAAAGTAAAGTTGAAACCCGTCAAATTTATTGTTTACATATTTTGTCAGCTGTTAAAATGGCTGATAAAATAACATATTTTTCTCCATTGAACCGACGAATGAAAGTGAGTCCCAACAAGAAAAAAGAAAAATAAATCCTTCCGTTAATACTGTAATGAAATGGGAGCGACAGCTCAATATCACACAGGGCTATAAACTTGACAATGACAAAATGGTGTGTCAATTGTAGAAACCACCGCGATCGACAGATCATCCATAATATGAAATAAAGCACTGCCTAAAAGGGGATTTATCAATTTCAATCAATGTATATGTAGATTATTTAATATCAGTGTGTCAGGATAAGATTTATAAGTTATATAACTGTCAAAATAATGAATTGCCATAAAGTTTAATAGAAAATATAGCATTTTTAACGTTTTATATATGGCCCAAAATATGTAAGTCTGTAAGTCCATGTGCAAGTCCGCTCAAAGAAGTATATAGAATCTATGTAGGTCCTTGCTTGGATGTTGAATATTTGCTGTCGTAACCATCAGTTACCAAAGATAAGGAAGGATTTGTTTAAACTTATTTATTTTTACTTTAATTGTGAAACAAGTTCTTACAACTTAGACAAATCACGCTTGAAGACTTCCTGGTTAGAACCAGTATTAAGCATATGCGGGAACGTGTCTTGCTCAAGAACACCACACATAACCGTGGCGGAGAATAAAACCCACGACCCTCTGATCATGGGTTTGGTGCTGGACCACACACTCCGCACAAAGAAGGATAACCATGTAACCAGAAATAAAGACATGTTTTTTTAGTATTTCTTAAATTATGATGTTGTATATTTGCTGTAAGTAATCTAGAGTGCCAAAAGACAAAGAAGGATAACGAGTAACCAGGGATAGAGACATTTTTTTATATTTCTAATTTTAACTACAATGTGAAAAATTGTTTAGCATAAATGTTTTTTCTAGGATACCAAAGACATATAACAAGTAACCTCAGTTACCAAAGGTATATAGCGGGATACAAATGGACTTACTTGTGCAGAGGTGCTACTTTTGTTTTTTTGGGGTTTTTTTTCAATTTTTTTTATTTCCATAGTACATTCACATACAAGTTATTATTACATACATAATGCAATTTACAATCTTCATATATATTTGTTTATGAACGTAATATCAGAAATAAAGTTTAGGATTTTGACAGAATAGGTCGGAGAGAAGAGAAAAAAAGGCGAAGAATAAGATTTTTTTTGTTTAGAAAGAAGTAAATTACTCCACACTGACACTTTATAGATTAACATTTCGTATTAGAAAAATTGCAGTTTATTCCATTTGTTTTCATGTTGTGTAATTTTGTCTTTTGTCAGTGCAATTAATCTTTCAATGTTTTCATGGTATTTTAAATATTTTTTAAAATTGTTAACATTCGGTATTGTGTTTGCATATTTGTTTTTAAAAATGAAGTATTTTGCATATATCAATATACAGTTTAATAAGTTAGTGTAGCTACTCTGGTCCACATATCCAAAGGAGATCATTGAATAATTCAAATGTATGTGTATCTGTTTTTCATTTAAAAACATTTGAATTTCTGTCCAAAAACTTCTCGAAATATGACATTCCCAAAACAAGTGTTTATTTGATTCTTCATGCATGTTGCAAAAATCACACAAGCTTGTGTTATTAATATTACATTTAAACAGAAATTTGTTGTTTGGGATTATTCTCATCAAGTATTTATATTGAAACGCCCTTAATTTTGTATTTATTAAAGATTTGATAGGTATAGTATGTACAGTTTTCCAGTTTATGTTATTTATTTCTTGCTCCCATTTAATATGCGGCTTGATGACTAACGTGTTTTCGATACAATTTAACTGTTTATTATATAAATATTTGTTTGGACTGTTTGAAGTCTTAATTTGTTGTACTAGTTTTGTTTGTTGCGTATTTGATGATATAATATCATTCTTGAGTTTAACCTTCCAAGAGCGAGATATACTTTGAATAAGTTTATGATATTTTAAAAAATCCGTGTTGTCTAAAGCATGTATAGTTTTCATATATTGAAATGTATGAAATAATTTATGTCTGTTATCAAAGAGTTGGTCAATATATTTTATTCCTTTATCATACCATGGTTTGTAGAAAAGTGTTTTGTTATTGTTTTTAATAAAGGAGTTGTTCCATATTACCTGCGCTTTTACATTTTCAGTATGTTCACTAAAGTTTATATTTGACCATGATGATACTATGTCTGATAAAAATTTAGAAGTTATTTGAGTTGTATTGTTTAGGTCTGTCCCTTTAATGTTACATTCAAATATAAATCGTCCTCCCAATTTATCTAATTGTTTTAAGTATATATGTTTCCAGTCCCCTTTATTTTGATCATTTATAATACGTTTGACCCACCTGGCTTTAATCGATTTTATAAATAATTGCAGATCTATCATTTTTAAACCCCCATTTTCGTAGTTTTGTATAATTGTTTTTCTATTAATTTTATCCGGTTTATTATCCCATAAAAAGTTATACATGCTCTTATTTATTAAATCAAAATATTCGATTGGTGGATTTTCTAGTACGGTTAGCGGATATATCAGTTTTGGTAATGCAAATGTTTTAATCACTTCAATTTTTCCGATTATAGATAAATTATACTTCTTCCATCGATTAAGGCAATTACAAAATTGGTTTATTTTTGGAAGAAGGTTCAATTCATGATATAGTTGTTTTTTATTTGTAAATGTGATTCCCAGGGTAGCTGCACTGTCAGATGTCCATATGAATTTTGTTTTGGTATTAAAAGTTTCATTTGAGTTTTTTAAAGCACCTGAACGTAAAATTATTGATTTACTAGAATTAAGTTTAAGACCTGATAGTTTACTGAATTTGTCAATTTTCTTTATTAAGGTTGTAAAAGTGTTTTTTGTTCCATCCAGCATAAATGTGGCATCATCTGCAAAAGCAGTATTTTTAATCTCTCTGTCGTATATGGTTATGCCTTTAATATTAACATCGTTTTGAACAGTTTTATATAAAACTTCAATAGCTAAAATAAACAGATATGGCGATAGTGGACATCCTTGTCTTACTCCCCTATCTATTTTAAAGAATTCTGACATGTGTCCATTATTTATTACACAACTTTGTGCATCATTATAAAACATTTTAATCCAACTAATAAAAGAATTTCCAAAATTAAAATAATTAAGCACTTTAAAGATATAATTGTGGTCAATACTATCGAAAGCTTTTTCAAAATCGGCAAAAAAGATTAAACCAGGTTTGTTTTCATCATTTAAATTTTCAATCACTTCAAAAATGGTTCGTATGTTTTCACCAATATAGCGTCCTTTTAGAAACCCCGTTTGACTGTCATTTATAATTGTGTTTAAAACCTTTTTCATTCTGTTAGCTATTGCTTTTGTTGTGATCTTATAATCTATATTTTATAAACTTATTGGTCGCCAGTTATTCAATTGTTTCAAATCTTTGTCTTTCTTTGGTATAAGAGTTATTATGCTTTGTTTTTGCATTTCTGTTAATTTACCATTTTCGTATGAGTAGTTGATAGAATTCATGTAATATTTTTTTAATGTGTTCCAGAAAGTTTTATAAAACTCAATTGTTAGTCCATCTGACCCCGGGGACTTTCCATTTTTCATATCTTTTAGAGCTAATGTACATTCTTCTTCATTTAAAATACCTTCGCATACTTGCTTTTGTTGATCATTTAAAACAGAATCCCTACTAACTGAAAAAAACTCATCTTCATGATCATTTATATATGTATTTACTTTACTATATAAAGTTTTATAGTATTGTTTAGTTTCATATAAAATATCTTCAGGTTTTGTTATTTCTGTTTTATTTTTGATAAGTTGATTTATAGTTTTACTCTCGGATCTTTTTCTCTCTAGATTACTGAAATATTTAGTATTTTTTTCGGCCCCTTCAACCCATTCTGCTTTAGCTCTTAGAATAATTCCATTAGTTTGTTCTTCAATAATTTTGTTTAATTCAATTTTCTTATTGTTTATATTACTTATTAGAGTTTCATTATTGGGAGTTTCTGATAGTTCTATTTCTAAATTATCTATATTATTTTTTAATTCGATTTCTTTTTTTAATGTGTTCTTTTTTTTAAAAGATGTGTATTTGATTGACTCATTTCTGATTGTACCTTTAATAATTTGCCATAAAATATTAGGATTTGCTTCTTTATTTATTTCCGCTATTTCTTTTATAGATTGTTTGATTTTGTCTTGATATTCTTTATCTAGTATGACGCTATTATTAAGTTTAAAATATCCTGGTCCACGATTATGTTTTTCAGTGGTCAGTTTAAAATATACAATAGAATGATCAGATCGAAAACCTGTTGTAATTTGACAATCAGTTATAGTATTCACAAGATTATTTGAAACTAAAAAATAATCAAGCCTACAGAATATTTTTGGTTTAGTGTTTGAATGCCATGTATAATGTTTAATGTTTGGATTTAATATTCTCCATATGTCGTTCATTTCATTATTTTGTATTATATCGTTTATTGTGTCCCTATTTCTTTTATTATTGTTTAAATTACCATGTTTTTTATCTAGATCTACATTTATTACTGTGTTAAAATCCCCACCCACTATCAAGGTTTCACTGTTGTTTGTTATTATAAAGTCTTCTATTTTCTTTATAAAATTATATTTATCTGTCAAATTATTTGGTGCATAAATATTTAAAAACACATACTCTGTATCATTAATTAATACTTTTAATGATTGCATTCGACCATCAATGATGTTGTTGTATTCTTGAACTGAATATGTAAAGTTGGAGTCAATAAGGATGCCCACACCGGTGCTGTTACTACTGTTCCCACTTAAAAATATATCTCCTCCCCATTCCTTCCCCCAAGTATTATTAGTCCGCTCCTGACAATGTATTTCTTGTAGGAGGCAGATAGTGTATTTATTTATCTTGAGCCAGTGAAATAGCTGTTTTCGTTTTGATGCATCACTTAAACCTTTTACATTAAATGTGCATATTTTAATACTCATTTGAAAACACGTTTTTTTGTTTTATTTTAGCGTTGCAACTATCAATATCTTTAACTATAAAGTGACAGTGAAAGTAAGATAAATTAAAAGAGAAAGAAACAAGTAGTACGAGTATCAATACCAACGATAAGCTTTTTATATAATCCATATAACCAAACTATATGCAAGGTTACGTCGCCATTGTTACTATGTTATATTTAATCTTGAAGATTCAAATATTTTTTCAGCATCAATAATTTATAATTTAGAAACAAGATGCACATCAAGTCAAAACTACAACTTATTTACATAATGATATCATCTAACACAACTAAACCTGTTGTATATAATTTTACTTAAAATATAATTCGAAGAGTGCTCCAGATATCTAAAAGCAATCACAGACCATTATATACATATTACCAATCAATATAATATTTGTTTGCATCAACATTTTATATTTTACATTTTAAATATTATTTCACAATAAGTACATTAATTACATAAATACATTATAGACATTCATTCATAAACACTATAGAAACCTATTAGTGTCAATATCAATGTATAGTTTAATATCGTTTTTAAGCGTGCATGGAACGTTTATAGTGAACTTTTAAAATAACACAAGAAGTGTACACAAAGAGCATAAAGATAATAGTGTATCTTTTATATATATAGACAGTATAAAATATGTCAATGTTGTTACAGTTTCAGATTTATAATTTTTTTTTTTTAAACATTTCAGAGATATTTTTAAAATGTACCTGTAAATATTACACAAGGAGTACATCTTGATAAAATCAAAATAGTCCTAGTTGTTCACACATAGACAATACCCGAGTTTTTTAACAATCATAAATAGCTCATGATTTACCTTTAAAATATTATACAATGAATACATTTAGAATATCAAATAATTCAAAGACCATTCATGTATAGACATATTACAAATATGTTAGTGTCCTTACCAGTTTCACTTCGATATCATTTTAAACATTTTATAGTTTACATATAGATATAACCCAAGGGATACACACAAATAAACGTCATCATATAAACAGCAAAACAATCATAGACCTATTCATACATGGTATGTCAGTTCTGTTATCAGTTTCATTTGAATATCATCTATATTCTGTAGTTTACCTTTATTTAATGTACAAGGAAACAAACCAAGCATCAAAATAATCATAGACCATTTCTACTTGAAGATTAAATAAATATGTCAATGTTATTATCTGTTTCAGACTGATATCAATCTCATGCACCATTAGGCAGTTGAACGTTCATATATAGACAATATACAATTTCACATTTTTATTACAAGTTTTAACAAACGAGCAACAACCCCAATTGCTTTTTAATAAGTATATCAGTAGTACATAAAAAACACATTATATTTTATGTCATTGATTTCATCTATGCGCACGTATCTGAACTAATTATAACGTTATATGTCATATCATTACGTCAACTGGTATGGATAATATGTATCCATTATTGCTAGCAATATTGTTATTTAACTACATTGCGTTGTGGCAAAAAGTTACATAAATAAAGACATGTTTTTTTAGTATTTCTTAAATTATGATGTTGTATATTTGCTGTAAGTAATCTAGAGTGCCAAAAGACAAAGAAGGATAACGAGTAACCAGGGATAGAGACATTTTTTTATATTTCTAATTTTAACTACAATGTGAAAAATTATTTAGCATAAATGTTTTTTCTAGGATACCAAAGACATATAACAAGTAACCTCAGTTACCAAAGGTATATAGCGGGATACAAATGGACTTACTTGTGCAGAGGTGCTACTTTTGTGTCAAATCTATTTTAGTTAGGGAATAAATTGCCACCAAATAATTTTATGTGTTTCATTAATTATATATCAGTGTAACAGTCTTTTTAAGTGGTATACAGTAATACTTAATTTTTCAAATTCGGTTGAATCAGTGACATAAACCAGTAACTGGTTGAATAATCCACTTTTTGAAATTTATCACCAAAAAGATTTTATGTATATGGGGTGCTGTTTTTCTATTTAACCATATTAATAAGAGATATCACTTATTCAAATGGGTGATATCACTTATTTGAATAGAGGATATCACTTATTCATATTCGAATAAGTGATATCACTTGTACTATAAATGATATCACCTATTCGATTAAGTAATATCACTTATTATGGTTAAATACCCGGTAGTAAAACAACAACCCATAGATGTACATATTTGGGTGCAGTCCTTAAAGAATTATTTGGTAAAATAAATTGTACAGAATGTTTTAACCAACACTTACATTCATATCATTCTGGCTGACAGAATCCAGTGTCTAGATTGTGGCTGTTTACAACAAATGGTTTCTTAATAAAGGTGACCACTAACACAGGTTTAACTATATTGTCAGTGACTTAATGTATATGTCTCAGTTATTGTAAACAAACAAAACTTGTTGTATTTCTCTGTTAGCTTCCTCTCTTCTGTTTTACTTACTTTCATTACTACATGATTGTAACATTTTAAGACTGGTTTTGAGTCCAACCTAGTTGTCTATATGTATTCAGGTAATAGTTCTAGTTGCCACATTCTATTAGCATCATATAGCTTTAAGCCCAAACCAATTGTATTGTCTTATATATATAATTACAATTATTACCTGTGTCAATTGGCTATGGGCATTCATGTGTACAGTCTTGGTAAGAAAGGTCGGCATTGTATTTACACCATCTATTACACTTTTATTTAAATTTCGACAAAAAATAATGGAGTTTTTAGTTTGTACAACTTCGTAAGGGTGTCAAGATCCCCACCAGGACTTGAACCTGGAGCTCTTTTCAAACAGAAAAGTGTGCTAGCTTACACTATAGAGATGTACCCCAACACCACAAACCAAGTGTACATTATATTATCTGAATATGTGATAACTAAGACCACCCTTAAAAAATTGTTTGTTTGCCACTTCCAACCCATACAAGATAAGGGTGGGTAGGTAGGTAGGGGACTTTTTTAATTTGCAACCAATCTGAAAATCCTTTTAAAGGATGTGGACAGAGAAAGGACAAGGAAAGACCTAGAATATATTGAATGAACAACAGTATTTTTTATTGGGAGGGGGGGGGGGGGGGGGTAGGGGTGGTGGGGTAAAAAAAGTTTCCAACCAGCAGGATTGTTGTGGATCAACTGTATTTATCAAGTGTATTGCAATACAGCAAGTAACCAACTAAAATCATTTTCAAACACAGAAATATGCATGTTCAGTACTGTGCTTGGTTTAACATACAATCAGTGCTGAAGAGGAGCTAGTTAAGTTAGTATTTACTGGAAATCCTCCATCCTGTAAAACAATTTCTCAAGCAATACACAGCTCTATAAAATACTTTAATTAAGCCTAAACGGCCAAAAGTATCAAATGAATGTCATGGTATTACAACTGTTTAATCTAAATGCTGCTTTTCAAGTATTTAAACAGTTCCAACCAATCTGTCTACTCTGCATTTTAAAGAAATTATAGTAACATAGGAGTATATGTATATAAAAAAAAAGTAAGGAAATGTGTGGTTGCTAAATAGAGTTGATCACTTCATATGTTCTACTGTTTTGCTATGAGAAATAACATGCTGTTCACTTTCATTTCGAATACAATGATTGAAAAAAGATCACTGTACAATGTACTTAAGAAGCAAGATGCTATTAGTTGCCTGGGTATTTTCATACAGATAAAAACAAACATTTCTATAGAGATATGTATTCCCTGTTATCAAGTCTGTTACTATGTTGTCAATTGGTGCATCACTAGCTGACGCAAAAGTCTGCCACTATGTTGTCAACCAGTGCATCACTAGCTGTTGCAATAGGCTGCTACCATGTTGTCAACGGGCGCACCACTCACTAGCTGTCACAAAAGTCTGAATACTATATTGTCAACCAATGCATCACTAGCAGGCACAATAGTCTGAAACTATGTTGTCAACCGATGTATCACCAGCTGTAGCAATAGTCTGATACTATGTCGTCAACCGATGCATCACTTTGTGGCATAATAGTCTGATACTATGTTGTCAACCAGTGCATCACTAGCTGGCACAATAGTCTGATACTATGTTGTCAACTGATGCATCACTAGGCGGCTGAATAGTCTGAGTCTATATTGTCAACCGGTGCATCACTAGCTGGCACAATAGTCTGATACGTATCATTCTGAAAATGAAGTATCGCGATATGCAACGCCGATCAGGCAGTAGGGAAAAAAACAGTTGCCATCTCCAGGCGCATTGTAAACCCTTATAATTCTTCCTTTCTATCTTACTTACACTGCAACACCCTAACCCATGGATAATGTGCAGGCACAAAGTGCACATGTTTACAAGTATTTTAAAGGCACTTTAATTTCTTTACTGGATTATCCCCTTCTCCATCAGGTAGGGATGTCAAACTCTTCATGAATGCGATGGAAGCTTATTCCACTTATCAACATCACGGGAATGACTCTCCTTGGACACGGGACCAACTGCTTTAAATCCCCTTCAAAGGATTGCATGCATTTAAAGTGACAACAGTCACCCATCCGAGTACTAACCCTGTACTTCGTTGCTTAACTTCCAACTTACAGTCAGTGCACTTCAACCATGTCGCTACAAAAGCTAGCTTAATAGCGAGGCTGTTGTAAGTGACCTATATACATTCACTACACTCCTCCCCTCTTTAACCTTTAGGGCTTAGCTTGTGGCTTCCCGCAGTTCCTGGCTATACCCAGTTTCATCCCAAGGAAGGAGAGATTTGTGCAGACACAGGTTCAAAAGTTAATCCTTGTCACCATTAAAGTGACAGCGGTCACCCATCCGAGTACTTACTCTGTACTTCATTGCTCAACTTCAAATACAGTTAGTGCACTTCAACCACGACGTTATAATAGCTAGCTTAACATGTTGTAAGTGACCTATGTACATTCACTACACTTTCATTTACTTGCCCGAATAAGGCACTGTGATGAAACCCAACTGGGAATGAAACTAGATCCTGAAGCAATAATGTATCCTAACAACAGCGACACGATTTATGCCATACTAACAAATAAAAAAATACCCCTGCTAACAACTAGACTACCTTATCAATTTTAGCAGAGAAAATTATTTGAAACAACGATGCAAGTCATGTTATAAATACAGTATTGGTGTCAATACTTTCAAACTTAGCACTGTATATGTAGACGACAAAAATATAGAAAATGCCTAGAGCAAAGCTGCGAGGGTAAACAAACAAAGACTGACTGACTGAAGACATCATTTTTTGTCGGTGTTAATATTACGTCTCATGCAGATATGTCAACACAACTGTCACGGTGTCACGATCTGTAACGAAATCTACTTGACCACGAAGCATTATTTGTAAGTGGCATTACTTCCGAGACCGTGCATTTACAATAACTGATTAAATAGTACACCTATCGTAGCGGGCAAAATAACAAATGTATTAGCCTTTATCTACGTATAATTGTACTAAAATCCTAGACAACAATATGTTCGCTGGCGTCCCTCAGCTGGAGTTCGGATGGCAGATTCGAAACTGTTATTTATCTATTTCATTCGATAAGTATACACGAATTGTATATACATCTATATTGTTAAATCATAAATACATCGTGTATGTAACGTTATAATGCGTATTACCGTAACATTTCTTCATATACTTATCGGACTACTTTTTGAAGTATGCAAAGAGTAAGTTATTTAGTTTAGCAAAACGTGCACTTTTTTGTCAAGGGAGCTAACTCCTCCAGTTCATTTTTTGGTTGCCGTCCTGCACTATTTTTTAACCAACCGTGGGAACCAACCATTTAAGTTGTACGGGCTACGGTCCTTGACAATCGTGAAACATCGGGTATTTCCGTATCGTCCGTAGAATACACATCGGGTATTTCCGTATCCTCCGTAGAATATTGCGTAGCATAAAGGCCGAGGTGATCAGATTGGGTCCTTGACTCACCAGTGCATAAACCGGAAATACAAAAAATAAATAAGCATCACTTGTAATTTAAAGGACGCGTGTACAATGCCGTTCCGGTGATTTTCACCGGCGCTTTGCGCCGGCGATAAATCCCCTAATATGAAATAAGGCACTGCCTAAAAGGGGATTTATCAATTTCAGTCACTGTATATGTAGATTATTTAATATCAGTGTGTCAGGATAAGATTTATAACCATCAAAATAATAAATTGCCATAAAGTTTAATAGAAAATATAGCATTTCTAGCGTTTCATATATGGCCAAAATATGTAAGTCTGTTTGTAAGTCCATGTGCAAGTCCGCTCAAAGAAGTATATAGAATCTATGTAGGTCCTTGCTTGGATGTTGAATATTTGCTGTCGTAACCATCAGTTACCAAAGATAAGGAAGGATTTGTTTAAACTTATCTATTTTTACTTCGATTGTATCACACAAGATCTTACATCTTAGACAAATCACGCTCAAAGACTTCCTTGTTAGAACCAGTATTAAGCATATGCAGGAATGTGTCTTGCTCAAGGACACCACACATAACCATGGCGGAGGATTGAACCCACGACCCTCTGATCATGGGTTTGGTGCTGTACCACTGGACCACACGTTCCGCACAAAGAAGAATAAACAAGTTACCAGAAATAAAGACATGTTTTTAGTAATTCTTAAATTTTGATGTTATATATTTGCTGTAGTAATTTTGAGTGCCAAAAGACAAAGAAGGATAACGGGTAACCAGGGATAGAGACATTTATTTATATTTCTAATTTGAACTACAATGTGAAAAATTATTTAGCATAAATGTTTTTTTCTAGGATACCACAGACATATAACAAGTAACCTCAGTTACCAAAGGTATATAACGGGATACAAATGGACTTACTTGTGCAGAGGTGCTACTTTTGGGTCAAATCTATTTTTGTTTTGGGGAATAAATTGCAACCAAATATTTTTTATGTGGTTCATTAATTATATATCAGTGTAACAGTCTTTTTAAGTGGTATACAGTAATACTTATTTTTTCAAATTCGGTTGAATCAGTATATTGTCAGTGATTTAATGTATATGTCTCAGTTATTGTAAACAAACAGAACTTGTGGTATTTCTCTGTTAGCTTCCTCTCTTCTGTTTTACTTACTTTCATTACTACATGATTGTAACATTTTGAGACTGGTTTTGAGTCCAACCTGGTTGTCTATATGTATTCAGGTAATAGTTCTAGTTGCCCCATTCTATTAGCATCATATAGCTTTAAGCCCATACCAATTGTATTGTCTTATCTATATAATTATTACCTATGTCAATTGGCTATGGGCACTCATGTGTACAGTCTTGGTAAAGAAAGGTTGACATTGTATTTACACCATCTATTACACTTTTATTTAAATTTTGACAAATATAATGGAGTTTTTAGTTTGTACAATTTCGTAAGGGTGTCAAGATCCCCACCAGGACTTGAACCTGGAGCTCTTTTCAAACAGAAAAGTGTGCTAGCTTACACTATAGAGATGTACCCCGACACCACAAACCAAGTGTACATTATATTATCTGAATATGTGATAACTAAGATCACCCTTAAAAAATTGTTTGTTTGCCATTTCCAACCCATACCAGATAGGAGGTGGGTAGGTAGGTAGGGGACTTTTTTAATTTGCATCCAATCTGAAAATCCTTTTAAAGGATATGGACAGACTCTGAGAGAAAGGACTTGTAGGCAAAGACCTAGAATATATTGAATGAACAACAATATTTTTTTTATTATGGGTGGGGGGGGGGGAGGTAGTTACAGTCAGTGCACTTCAACCATGTCGCTACAAAAGCTAGCTTAACAGTAAGGCTGTTGTAAGTGACCTATATACATTCACTACACTCCTCCCCTCTTTAACCTTTAGGGCTTATAAGCCCTCAGCTGCACAGCCTGTGGCCAGTTCCTGGATATATCGAGTCCCATCCCAAGGAAAGAGAGATTGTGCAGACACAGGCTCGACGCCATTAAAGTGACAGCGGTCACCCATCTGAGTACTTACCCTTTACTTCATTGCTGAACTTCCAATACAGTCAGTGCACTTCAACAACGACGCTATAATAGTTAGCTTAACATGTTGTAAGTGACCTATGTACATTCACTACACTTTCATTTACTTACCCGAATAAGGCACTGTGATGAAACCCAACCGGGATTGAAACTGAAGACCCCTGGATCCTGAAGCAATAATGTATCCTTACAACGGCAACATGATTTAAATATAAAAATACCCCTGCTAACAACTAGACTACCTTATCAATTTTAGCAGAGAAAATTATTTGAAACAACAAGGCAAGTCATGTTATAAATATAGTATTGGTTCTTATACTTCCAAAAATTAACATTGTATATGTAGACGACAAAATACCTTGAGCAAAGCTGCGAGGGTAAACAAACATAGACTGACTGACAAAAGACATCTTTTTTTTGTCGGTGTTAATTACGTCTCATACAGATGGTCAGCTACCACCATTGAGACGAGCTCTCTGATTGGCTGAAAAAAGTATAGGGATGTTCAGGGCATATATTTTTATAGTAAGCTTAATTGTGGTTGGATGAAAATGTGAAACTGGCAAATGATCACAATAAAATATAAGTTTATTATGTTTGTGTCAATAAAAAATTAGAATTATGTTTCTGTGACTGTCTTAATTCATTTTATCAAGGAAACTGCATGGAAAGTAAAATTGGTGAAATTTACTTTTTTTCATGCTGAAAGTGGGGGTACCCAACTTCAGGGGGAAAAAAGTGGTAAAAAGTGGTACTTTTGACCCCATTTTGGGGACATTTTTATTTGAGTCTAGGACAGTACTTTAATATGATATAGGACTTTTTGGTCCGCCAATGTTAGAAAATGTGAAAATTTGGTCAAACGTTATAATGTAAGTCTATGGAAAACGCAATGGTGGTAGCTGACCTAAACAACCGCGACAACATTTTCTAAATTTTCATCGCATTAGCTTCTTTTTTTCTGTAAATAGTGCAACTGGGGTGCTTGTAGGGAAATGGCAATAAAATAAAAAAAAATTCCGCAGGTTGATCAATTTTCGCCATTTTTTCTTTTTTTTTTAGAGGTTTTTATTAAAAATAAGGGCCATATGGCTTTAAATAGCCCACAGAATGTTCTACTCAGAATTTTAAGTGCATTTAAGTGAAATACAGCGGAATGATGATAGATATGTTAAATTTTGACAAAATATACTGTTTTATTTTATTTTAAGGTACCGTATAAGGCCATTTTAGGAAAATTTGGTTAAAATACCAGGTTCAGTTTATCGCGATAACTTGCGCCTTGTCCGCTGAAATCGCACACTCAAGAACCATTGAAAACACTAGAAATGATCTTAATTGCATTGGGAAACAAAAATACACATGAAATAGTAGGTTTAAGAACTGATTTTGAATTCCAAGCTCAAAATATGTGTACTTAGGTACTGAATTTGGATTTTGAGCTGAAAATGGCCCACTTTTGACATTTTTTTTCATTTTTATCCACTCAGAACCAGCATGCCATGCCATATTATATAGCAATTTTTCACATTTAACCTCTTTTATTGTGCAGTTATAAGTAGAGCCAGTTGAATAGTTGCAATAATGGGTGCCTGGTTGTATCTATTGCACTTCAATGTTGCTAAATCACTTCACAATCTAAACATATTACATTCAAGAAATACTTGAGTTATATAATTTTGGAAATATTTTCCATTTTGCCCTATCTTGTCTGACATTTTTTTTTACTTAAATGTAACATTTGATGGATAATTTGTAAATAGAATGTTGTAGTGCAAGAAAATTGTGGGTTTTGTGCCCCAAATTCCCTAGAAATGGTAATAATTGTGATTTACTACTAAAAATTATGAGTTTTCATGCTTGACTGATTTTGATATAATTTCTGTCATCTTTACATATTTTTTAATATAAGACATAGAAAAGGATGTATACCCATTCCACTGGATTAAAGAAATAATATGAAATAAGGCACTGCCTAAAAGGGGATTTATCAATTTCAGTCACTGTATATGTAGATTATTTAATATCAGTGTGTCAGGATAAGATTTATAACCATCAAAATAATAAATTGCCATAAAGTTTAATAGAAAATATAGCATTTCTAGCGTTTCATATATGGCCAAAATATGTAAGTCTGTTTGTAAGTCCATGTGCAAGTCCGCTCAAAGAAGTATATAGAATCTATGTAGGTCCTTGCTTGGATGTTGAATATTTGCTGTCGTAACCATCAGTTACCAAAGATAAGGAAGGATTTGTTTAAACTTATCTATTTTTACTTCGATTGTATCACACAAGATCTTACATCTTAGACAAATCACGCTCAAAGACTTCCTTGTTAGAACCAGTATTAAGCATATGCAGGAATGTGTCTTGCTCAAGGACACCACACATAACCATGGCGGAGGATTGAACCCACGACCCTCTGATCATGGGTTTGGTGCTGTACCACTGGACCACACGTTCCGCACAAAGAAGAATAAACAAGTTACCAGAAATAAAGACATGTTTTTAGTAATTCTTAAATTTTGATGTTATATATTTGCTGTAGTAATTTTGAGTGCCAAAAGACAAAGAAGGATAACGGGTAACCAGGGATAGAGACATTTATTTATATTTCTAATTTGAACTACAATGTGAAAAATTATTTAGCATAAATGTTTTTTTCTAGGATACCACAGACATATAACAAGTAACCTCAGTTACCAAAGGTATATAACGGGATACAAATGGACTTACTTGTGCAGAGGTGCTACTTTTGGGTCAAATCTATTTTTGTTTTGGGGAATAAATTGCAACCAAATATTTTTTATGTGGTTCATTAATTATATATCAGTGTAACAGTCTTTTTAAGTGGTATACAGTAATACTTATTTTTTCAAATTCGGTTGAATCAGTATATTGTCAGTGATTTAATGTATATGTCTCAGTTATTGTAAACAAACAGAACTTGTGGTATTTCTCTGTTAGCTTCCTCTCTTCTGTTTTACTTACTTTCATTACTACATGATTGTAACATTTTGAGACTGGTTTTGAGTCCAACCTGGTTGTCTATATGTATTCAGGTAATAGTTCTAGTTGCCCCATTCTATTAGCATCATATAGCTTTAAGCCCATACCAATTGTATTGTCTTATCTATATAATTATTACCTATGTCAATTGGCTATGGGCACTCATGTGTACAGTCTTGGTAAAGAAAGGTTGACATTGTATTTACACCATCTATTACACTTTTATTTAAATTTTGACAAATATAATGGAGTTTTTAGTTTGTACAATTTCGTAAGGGTGTCAAGATCCCCACCAGGACTTGAACCTGGAGCTCTTTTCAAACAGAAAAGTGTGCTAGCTTACACTATAGAGATGTACCCCGACACCACAAACCAAGTGTACATTATATTATCTGAATATGTGATAACTAAGATCACCCTTAAAAAATTGTTTGTTTGCCATTTCCAACCCATACCAGATAGGAGGTGGGTAGGTAGGTAGGGGACTTTTTTAATTTGCATCCAATCTGAAAATCCTTTTAAAGGATATGGACAGACTCTGAGAGAAAGGACTTGTAGGCAAAGACCTAGAATATATTGAATGAACAACAATATTTTTTTTATTATGGGTGGGGGGGGGGGAGGTAGTTACAGTCAGTGCACTTCAACCATGTCGCTACAAAAGCTAGCTTAACAGTAAGGCTGTTGTAAGTGACCTATATACATTCACTACACTCCTCCCCTCTTTAACCTTTAGGGCTTATAAGCCCTCAGCTGCACAGCCTGTGGCCAGTTCCTGGATATATCGAGTCCCATCCCAAGGAAAGAGAGATTGTGCAGACACAGGCTCGACGCCATTAAAGTGACAGCGGTCACCCATCTGAGTACTTACCCTTTACTTCATTGCTGAACTTCCAATACAGTCAGTGCACTTCAACAACGACGCTATAATAGTTAGCTTAACATGTTGTAAGTGACCTATGTACATTCACTACACTTTCATTTACTTACCCGAATAAGGCACTGTGATGAAACCCAACCGGGATTGAAACTGAAGACCCCTGGATCCTGAAGCAATAATGTATCCTTACAACGGCAACATGATTTAAATATAAAAATACCCCTGCTAACAACTAGACTACCTTATCAATTTTAGCAGAGAAAATTATTTGAAACAACAAGGCAAGTCATGTTATAAATATAGTATTGGTTCTTATACTTCCAAAAATTAACATTGTATATGTAGACGACAAAATACCTTGAGCAAAGCTGCGAGGGTAAACAAACATAGACTGACTGACAAAAGACATCTTTTTTTTGTCGGTGTTAATTACGTCTCATACAGATGGTCAGCTACCACCATTGAGACGAGCTCTCTGATTGGCTGAAAAAAGTATAGGGATGTTCAGGGCATATATTTTTATAGTAAGCTTAATTGTGGTTGGATGAAAATGTGAAACTGGCAAATGATCACAATAAAATATAAGTTTATTATGTTTGTGTCAATAAAAAATTAGAATTATGTTTCTGTGACTGTCTTAATTCATTTTATCAAGGAAACTGCATGGAAAGTAAAATTGGTGAAATTTACTTTTTTTCATGCTGAAAGTGGGGGTACCCAACTTCAGGGGGAAAAAAGTGGTAAAAAGTGGTACTTTTGACCCCATTTTGGGGACATTTTTATTTGAGTCTAGGACAGTACTTTAATATGATATAGGACTTTTTGGTCCGCCAATGTTAGAAAATGTGAAAATTTGGTCAAACGTTATAATGTAAGTCTATGGAAAACGCAATGGTGGTAGCTGACCTAAACAACCGCGACAACATTTTCTAAATTTTCATCGCATTAGCTTCTTTTTTTCTGTAAATAGTGCAACTGGGGTGCTTGTAGGGAAATGGCAATAAAATAAAAAAAAATTCCGCAGGTTGATCAATTTTCGCCATTTTTTCTTTTTTTTTTAGAGGTTTTTATTAAAAATAAGGGCCATATGGCTTTAAATAGCCCACAGAATGTTCTACTCAGAATTTTAAGTGCATTTAAGTGAAATACAGCGGAATGATGATAGATATGTTAAATTTTGACAAAATATACTGTTTTATTTTATTTTAAGGTACCGTATAAGGCCATTTTAGGAAAATTTGGTTAAAATACCAGGTTCAGTTTATCGCGATAACTTGCGCCTTGTCCGCTGAAATCGCACACTCAAGAACCATTGAAAACACTAGAAATGATCTTAATTGCATTGGGAAACAAAAATACACATGAAATAGTAGGTTTAAGAACTGATTTTGAATTCCAAGCTCAAAATATGTGTACTTAGGTACTGAATTTGGATTTTGAGCTGAAAATGGCCCACTTTTGACATTTTTTTCATTTTTATCCACTCAGAACCAGCATGCCATGCCATATTATATAGCAATTTTTCACATTTAACCTCTTTTATTGTGCAGTTATAAGTAGAGCCAGTTGAATAGTTGCAATAATGGGTGCCTGGTTGTATCTATTGCACTTCAATGTTGCTAAATCACTTCACAATCTAAACATATTACATTCAAGAAATACTTGAGTTATATAATTTTGGAAATATTTTCCATTTTGCCCTATCTTGTCTGACATTTTTTTTTACTTAAATGTAACATTTGATGGATAATTTGTAAATAGAATGTTGTAGTGCAAGAAAATTGTGGGTTTTGTGCCCCAAATTCCCTAGAAATGGTAATAATTGTGATTTACTACTAAAAATTATGAGTTTTCATGCTTGACTGATTTTGATATAATTTCTGTCATCTTTACATATTTTTTAATATAAGACATAGAAAAGGATGTATACCCATTCCACTGGATTAAAGAAATAATATGAAATAAGGCACTGCCTAAAAGGGGATTTATCAATTTCAGTCACTGTATATGTAGATTATTTAATATCAGTGTGTCAGGATAAGATTTATAACCATCAAAATAATAAATTGCCATAAAGTTTAATAGAAAATATAGCATTTCTAGCGTTTCATATATGGCCAAAATATGTAAGTCTGTTTGTAAGTCCATGTGCAAGTCCGCTCAAAGAAGTATATAGAATCTATGTAGGTCCTTGCTTGGATGTTGAATATTTGCTGTCGTAACCATCAGTTACCAAAGATAAGGAAGGATTTGTTTAAACTTATCTATTTTTACTTCGATTGTATCACACAAGATCTTACATCTTAGACAAATCACGCTCAAAGACTTCCTTGTTAGAACCAGTATTAAGCATATGCAGGAATGTGTCTTGCTCAAGGACACCACACATAACCATGGCGGAGGATTGAACCCACGACCCTCTGATCATGGGTTTGGTGCTGTACCACTGGACCACACGTTCCGCACAAAGAAGAATAAACAAGTTACCAGAAATAAAGACATGTTTTTAGTAATTCTTAAATTTTGATGTTATATATTTGCTGTAGTAATTTTGAGTGCCAAAAGACAAAGAAGGATAACGGGTAACCAGGGATAGAGACATTTATTTATATTTCTAATTTGAACTACAATGTGAAAAATTATTTAGCATAAATGTTTTTTTCTAGGATACCACAGACATATAACAAGTAACCTCAGTTACCAAAGGTATATAACGGGATACAAATGGACTTACTTGTGCAGAGGTGCTACTTTTGGGTCAAATCTATTTTTGTTTTGGGGAATAAATTGCAACCAAATATTTTTTATGTGGTTCATTAATTATATATCAGTGTAACAGTCTTTTTAA
The DNA here is from genome assembly GCA_029582155.1 of Panopea generosa. Lineage (NCBI taxonomy): Eukaryota > Metazoa > Mollusca > Bivalvia > Adapedonta > Hiatellidae > Panopea > Panopea generosa. The sequence continues at coordinate 33,192,729 of CM055903.1, read as the reverse complement.
GTGGTATACAGTAATACTTATTTTTTCAAATTCGGTTGAATCAGTATATTGTCAGTGATTTAATGTATATGTCTCAGTTATTGTAAACAAACAGAACTTGTGGTATTTCTCTGTTAGCTTCCTCTCTTCTGTTTTACTTACTTTCATTACTACATGATTGTAACATTTTGAGACTGGTTTTGAGTCCAACCTGGTTGTCTATATGTATTCAGGTAATAGTTCTAGTTGCCCCATTCTATTAGCATCATATAGCTTTAAGCCCATACCAATTGTATTGTCTTATCTATATAATTATTACCTATGTCAATTGGCTATGGGCACTCATGTGTACAGTCTTGGTAAAGAAAGGTTGACATTGTATTTACACCATCTATTACACTTTTATTTAAATTTTGACAAATATAATGGAGTTTTTAGTTTGTACAATTTCGTAAGGGTGTCAAGATCCCCACCAGGACTTGAACCTGGAGCTCTTTTCAAACAGAAAAGTGTGCTAGCTTACACTATAGAGATGTACCCCGACACCACAAACCAAGTGTACATTATATTATCTGAATATGTGATAACTAAGATCACCCTTAAAAAATTGTTTGTTTGCCATTTCCAACCCATACCAGATAGGAGGTGGGTAGGTAGGTAGGGGACTTTTTTAATTTGCATCCAATCTGAAAATCCTTTTAAAGGATATGGACAGACTCTGAGAGAAAGGACTTGTAGGCAAAGACCTAGAATATATTGAATGAACAACAATATTTTTTTTATTATGGGTGGGGGGGGGGGAGGTAGTTACAGTCAGTGCACTTCAACCATGTCGCTACAAAAGCTAGCTTAACAGTAAGGCTGTTGTAAGTGACCTATATACATTCACTACACTCCTCCCCTCTTTAACCTTTAGGGCTTATAAGCCCTCAGCTGCACAGCCTGTGGCCAGTTCCTGGATATATCGAGTCCCATCCCAAGGAAAGAGAGATTGTGCAGACACAGGCTCGACGCCATTAAAGTGACAGCGGTCACCCATCTGAGTACTTACCCTTTACTTCATTGCTGAACTTCCAATACAGTCAGTGCACTTCAACAACGACGCTATAATAGTTAGCTTAACATGTTGTAAGTGACCTATGTACATTCACTACACTTTCATTTACTTACCCGAATAAGGCACTGTGATGAAACCCAACCGGGATTGAAACTGAAGACCCCTGGATCCTGAAGCAATAATGTATCCTTACAACGGCAACATGATTTAAATATAAAAATACCCCTGCTAACAACTAGACTACCTTATCAATTTTAGCAGAGAAAATTATTTGAAACAACAAGGCAAGTCATGTTATAAATATAGTATTGGTTCTTATACTTCCAAAAATTAACATTGTATATGTAGACGACAAAATACCTTGAGCAAAGCTGCGAGGGTAAACAAACATAGACTGACTGACAAAAGACATCTTTTTTTTGTCGGTGTTAATTACGTCTCATACAGATGGTCAGCTACCACCATTGAGACGAGCTCTCTGATTGGCTGAAAAAAGTATAGGGATGTTCAGGGCATATATTTTTATAGTAAGCTTAATTGTGGTTGGATGAAAATGTGAAACTGGCAAATGATCACAATAAAATATAAGTTTATTATGTTTGTGTCAATAAAAAATTAGAATTATGTTTCTGTGACTGTCTTAATTCATTTTATCAAGGAAACTGCATGGAAAGTAAAATTGGTGAAATTTACTTTTTTTCATGCTGAAAGTGGGGGTACCCAACTTCAGGGGGAAAAAAGTGGTAAAAAGTGGTACTTTTGACCCCATTTTGGGGACATTTTTATTTGAGTCTAGGACAGTACTTTAATATGATATAGGACTTTTTGGTCCGCCAATGTTAGAAAATGTGAAAATTTGGTCAAACGTTATAATGTAAGTCTATGGAAAACGCAATGGTGGTAGCTGACCTAAACAACCGCGACAACATTTTCTAAATTTTCATCGCATTAGCTTCTTTTTTTCTGTAAATAGTGCAACTGGGGTGCTTGTAGGGAAATGGCAATAAAATAAAAAAAAATTCCGCAGGTTGATCAATTTTCGCCATTTTTTCTTTTTTTTTTAGAGGTTTTTATTAAAAATAAGGGCCATATGGCTTTAAATAGCCCACAGAATGTTCTACTCAGAATTTTAAGTGCATTTAAGTGAAATACAGCGGAATGATGATAGATATGTTAAATTTTGACAAAATATACTGTTTTATTTTATTTTAAGGTACCGTATAAGGCCATTTTAGGAAAATTTGGTTAAAATACCAGGTTCAGTTTATCGCGATAACTTGCGCCTTGTCCGCTGAAATCGCACACTCAAGAACCATTGAAAACACTAGAAATGATCTTAATTGCATTGGGAAACAAAAATACACATGAAATAGTAGGTTTAAGAACTGATTTTGAATTCCAAGCTCAAAATATGTGTACTTAGGTACTGAATTTGGATTTTGAGCTGAAAATGGCCCACTTTTGACATTTTTTTCATTTTTATCCACTCAGAACCAGCATGCCATGCCATATTATATAGCAATTTTTCACATTTAACCTCTTTTATTGTGCAGTTATAAGTAGAGCCAGTTGAATAGTTGCAATAATGGGTGCCTGGTTGTATCTATTGCACTTCAATGTTGCTAAATCACTTCACAATCTAAACATATTACATTCAAGAAATACTTGAGTTATATAATTTTGGAAATATTTTCCATTTTGCCCTATCTTGTCTGACATTTTTTTTTACTTAAATGTAACATTTGATGGATAATTTGTAAATAGAATGTTGTAGTGCAAGAAAATTGTGGGTTTTGTGCCCCAAATTCCCTAGAAATGGTAATAATTGTGATTTACTACTAAAAATTATGAGTTTTCATGCTTGACTGATTTTGATATAATTTCTGTCATCTTTACATATTTTTTAATATAAGACATAGAAAAGGATGTATACCCATTCCACTGGATTAAAGAAATAATATGAAATAAGGCACTGCCTAAAAGGGGATTTATCAATTTCAGTCACTGTATATGTAGATTATTTAATATCAGTGTGTCAGGATAAGATTTATAACCATCAAAATAATAAATTGCCATAAAGTTTAATAGAAAATATAGCATTTCTAGCGTTTCATATATGGCCAAAATATGTAAGTCTGTTTGTAAGTCCATGTGCAAGTCCGCTCAAAGAAGTATATAGAATCTATGTAGGTCCTTGCTTGGATGTTGAATATTTGCTGTCGTAACCATCAGTTACCAAAGATAAGGAAGGATTTGTTTAAACTTATCTATTTTTACTTCGATTGTATCACACAAGATCTTACATCTTAGACAAATCACGCTCAAAGACTTCCTTGTTAGAACCAGTATTAAGCATATGCAGGAATGTGTCTTGCTCAAGGACACCACACATAACCATGGCGGAGGATTGAACCCACGACCCTCTGATCATGGGTTTGGTGCTGTACCACTGGACCACACGTTCCGCACAAAGAAGAATAAACAAGTTACCAGAAATAAAGACATGTTTTTAGTAATTCTTAAATTTTGATGTTATATATTTGCTGTAGTAATTTTGAGTGCCAAAAGACAAAGAAGGATAACGGGTAACCAGGGATAGAGACATTTATTTATATTTCTAATTTGAACTACAATGTGAAAAATTATTTAGCATAAATGTTTTTTTCTAGGATACCACAGACATATAACAAGTAACCTCAGTTACCAAAGGTATATAACGGGATACAAATGGACTTACTTGTGCAGAGGTGCTACTTTTGGGTCAAATCTATTTTTGTTTTGGGGAATAAATTGCAACCAAATATTTTTTATGTGGTTCATTAATTATATATCAGTGTAACAGTCTTTTTAAGTGGTATACAGTAATACTTATTTTTTCAAATTCGGTTGAATCAGTATATTGTCAGTGATTTAATGTATATGTCTCAGTTATTGTAAACAAACAGAACTTGTGGTATTTCTCTGTTAGCTTCCTCTCTTCTGTTTTACTTACTTTCATTACTACATGATTGTAACATTTTGAGACTGGTTTTGAGTCCAACCTGGTTGTCTATATGTATTCAGGTAATAGTTCTAGTTGCCCCATTCTATTAGCATCATATAGCTTTAAGCCCATACCAATTGTATTGTCTTATCTATATAATTATTACCTATGTCAATTGGCTATGGGCACTCATGTGTACAGTCTTGGTAAAGAAAGGTTGACATTGTATTTACACCATCTATTACACTTTTATTTAAATTTTGACAAATATAATGGAGTTTTTAGTTTGTACAATTTCGTAAGGGTGTCAAGATCCCCACCAGGACTTGAACCTGGAGCTCTTTTCAAACAGAAAAGTGTGCTAGCTTACACTATAGAGATGTACCCCGACACCACAAACCAAGTGTACATTATATTATCTGAATATGTGATAACTAAGATCACCCTTAAAAAATTGTTTGTTTGCCATTTCCAACCCATACCAGATAGGAGGTGGGTAGGTAGGTAGGGGACTTTTTTAATTTGCATCCAATCTGAAAATCCTTTTAAAGGATATGGACAGACTCTGAGAGAAAGGACTTGTAGGCAAAGACCTAGAATATATTGAATGAACAACAATATTTTTTTTATTATGGGTGGGGGGGGGGGAGGTAGTTACAGTCAGTGCACTTCAACCATGTCGCTACAAAAGCTAGCTTAACAGTAAGGCTGTTGTAAGTGACCTATATACATTCACTACACTCCTCCCCTCTTTAACCTTTAGGGCTTATAAGCCCTCAGCTGCACAGCCTGTGGCCAGTTCCTGGATATATCGAGTCCCATCCCAAGGAAAGAGAGATTGTGCAGACACAGGCTCGACGCCATTAAAGTGACAGCGGTCACCCATCTGAGTACTTACCCTTTACTTCATTGCTGAACTTCCAATACAGTCAGTGCACTTCAACAACGACGCTATAATAGTTAGCTTAACATGTTGTAAGTGACCTATGTACATTCACTACACTTTCATTTACTTACCCGAATAAGGCACTGTGATGAAACCCAACCGGGATTGAAACTGAAGACCCCTGGATCCTGAAGCAATAATGTATCCTTACAACGGCAACATGATTTAAATATAAAAATACCCCTGCTAACAACTAGACTACCTTATCAATTTTAGCAGAGAAAATTATTTGAAACAACAAGGCAAGTCATGTTATAAATATAGTATTGGTTCTTATACTTCCAAAAATTAACATTGTATATGTAGACGACAAAATACCTTGAGCAAAGCTGCGAGGGTAAACAAACATAGACTGACTGACAAAAGACATCTTTTTTTTGTCGGTGTTAATTACGTCTCATACAGATGGTCAGCTACCACCATTGAGACGAGCTCTCTGATTGGCTGAAAAAAGTATAGGGATGTTCAGGGCATATATTTTTATAGTAAGCTTAATTGTGGTTGGATGAAAATGTGAAACTGGCAAATGATCACAATAAAATATAAGTTTATTATGTTTGTGTCAATAAAAAATTAGAATTATGTTTCTGTGACTGTCTTAATTCATTTTATCAAGGAAACTGCATGGAAAGTAAAATTGGTGAAATTTACTTTTTTTCATGCTGAAAGTGGGGGTACCCAACTTCAGGGGGAAAAAAGTGGTAAAAAGTGGTACTTTTGACCCCATTTTGGGGACATTTTTATTTGAGTCTAGGACAGTACTTTAATATGATATAGGACTTTTTGGTCCGCCAATGTTAGAAAATGTGAAAATTTGGTCAAACGTTATAATGTAAGTCTATGGAAAACGCAATGGTGGTAGCTGACCTAAACAACCGCGACAACATTTTCTAAATTTTCATCGCATTAGCTTCTTTTTTTCTGTAAATAGTGCAACTGGGGTGCTTGTAGGGAAATGGCAATAAAATAAAAAAAAATTCCGCAGGTTGATCAATTTTCGCCATTTTTTCTTTTTTTTTTAGAGGTTTTTATTAAAAATAAGGGCCATATGGCTTTAAATAGCCCACAGAATGTTCTACTCAGAATTTTAAGTGCATTTAAGTGAAATACAGCGGAATGATGATAGATATGTTAAATTTTGACAAAATATACTGTTTTATTTTATTTTAAGGTACCGTATAAGGCCATTTTAGGAAAATTTGGTTAAAATACCAGGTTCAGTTTATCGCGATAACTTGCGCCTTGTCCGCTGAAATCGCACACTCAAGAACCATTGAAAACACTAGAAATGATCTTAATTGCATTGGGAAACAAAAATACACATGAAATAGTAGGTTTAAGAACTGATTTTGAATTCCAAGCTCAAAATATGTGTACTTAGGTACTGAATTTGGATTTTGAGCTGAAAATGGCCCACTTTTGACATTTTTTTCATTTTTATCCACTCAGAACCAGCATGCCATGCCATATTATATAGCAATTTTTCACATTTAACCTCTTTTATTGTGCAGTTATAAGTAGAGCCAGTTGAATAGTTGCAATAATGGGTGCCTGGTTGTATCTATTGCACTTCAATGTTGCTAAATCACTTCACAATCTAAACATATTACATTCAAGAAATACTTGAGTTATATAATTTTGGAAATATTTTCCATTTTGCCCTATCTTGTCTGACATTTTTTTTTACTTAAATGTAACATTTGATGGATAATTTGTAAATAGAATGTTGTAGTGCAAGAAAATTGTGGGTTTTGTGCCCCAAATTCCCTAGAAATGGTAATAATTGTGATTTACTACTAAAAATTATGAGTTTTCATGCTTGACTGATTTTGATATAATTTCTGTCATCTTTACATATTTTTTAATATAAGACATAGAAAAGGATGTATACCCATTCCACTGGATTAAAGAAATAATATGAAATAAGGCACTGCCTAAAAGGGGATTTATCAATTTCAGTCACTGTATATGTAGATTATTTAATATCAGTGTGTCAGGATAAGATTTATAACCATCAAAATAATAAATTGCCATAAAGTTTAATAGAAAATATAGCATTTCTAGCGTTTCATATATGGCCAAAATATGTAAGTCTGTTTGTAAGTCCATGTGCAAGTCCGCTCAAAGAAGTATATAGAATCTATGTAGGTCCTTGCTTGGATGTTGAATATTTGCTGTCGTAACCATCAGTTACCAAAGATAAGGAAGGATTTGTTTAAACTTATCTATTTTTACTTCGATTGTATCACACAAGATCTTACATCTTAGACAAATCACGCTCAAAGACTTCCTTGTTAGAACCAGTATTAAGCATATGCAGGAATGTGTCTTGCTCAAGGACACCACACATAACCATGGCGGAGGATTGAACCCACGACCCTCTGATCATGGGTTTGGTGCTGTACCACTGGACCACACGTTCCGCACAAAGAAGAATAAACAAGTTACCAGAAATAAAGACATGTTTTTAGTAATTCTTAAATTTTGATGTTATATATTTGCTGTAGTAATTTTGAGTGCCAAAAGACAAAGAAGGATAACGGGTAACCAGGGATAGAGACATTTATTTATATTTCTAATTTGAACTACAATGTGAAAAATTATTTAGCATAAATGTTTTTTTCTAGGATACCACAGACATATAACAAGTAACCTCAGTTACCAAAGGTATATAACGGGATACAAATGGACTTACTTGTGCAGAGGTGCTACTTTTGGGTCAAATCTATTTTTGTTTTGGGGAATAAATTGCAACCAAATATTTTTTATGTGGTTCATTAATTATATATCAGTGTAACAGTCTTTTTAAGTGGTATACAGTAATACTTATTTTTTCAAATTCGGTTGAATCAGTATATTGTCAGTGATTTAATGTATATGTCTCAGTTATTGTAAACAAACAGAACTTGTGGTATTTCTCTGTTAGCTTCCTCTCTTCTGTTTTACTTACTTTCATTACTACATGATTGTAACATTTTGAGACTGGTTTTGAGTCCAACCTGGTTGTCTATATGTATTCAGGTAATAGTTCTAGTTGCCCCATTCTATTAGCATCATATAGCTTTAAGCCCATACCAATTGTATTGTCTTATCTATATAATTATTACCTATGTCAATTGGCTATGGGCACTCATGTGTACAGTCTTGGTAAAGAAAGGTTGACATTGTATTTACACCATCTATTACACTTTTATTTAAATTTTGACAAATATAATGGAGTTTTTAGTTTGTACAATTTCGTAAGGGTGTCAAGATCCCCACCAGGACTTGAACCTGGAGCTCTTTTCAAACAGAAAAGTGTGCTAGCTTACACTATAGAGATGTACCCCGACACCACAAACCAAGTGTACATTATATTATCTGAATATGTGATAACTAAGATCACCCTTAAAAAATTGTTTGTTTGCCATTTCCAACCCATACCAGATAGGAGGTGGGTAGGTAGGTAGGGGACTTTTTTAATTTGCATCCAATCTGAAAATCCTTTTAAAGGATATGGACAGACTCTGAGAGAAAGGACTTGTAGGCAAAGACCTAGAATATATTGAATGAACAACAATATTTTTTTTATTATGGGTGGGGGGGGGGGAGGTAGTTACAGTCAGTGCACTTCAACCATGTCGCTACAAAAGCTAGCTTAACAGTAAGGCTGTTGTAAGTGACCTATATACATTCACTACACTCCTCCCCTCTTTAACCTTTAGGGCTTATAAGCCCTCAGCTGCACAGCCTGTGGCCAGTTCCTGGATATATCGAGTCCCATCCCAAGGAAAGAGAGATTGTGCAGACACAGGCTCGACGCCATTAAAGTGACAGCGGTCACCCATCTGAGTACTTACCCTTTACTTCATTGCTGAACTTCCAATACAGTCAGTGCACTTCAACAACGACGCTATAATAGTTAGCTTAACATGTTGTAAGTGACCTATGTACATTCACTACACTTTCATTTACTTACCCGAATAAGGCACTGTGATGAAACCCAACCGGGATTGAAACTGAAGACCCCTGGATCCTGAAGCAATAATGTATCCTTACAACGGCAACATGATTTAAATATAAAAATACCCCTGCTAACAACTAGACTACCTTATCAATTTTAGCAGAGAAAATTATTTGAAACAACAAGGCAAGTCATGTTATAAATATAGTATTGGTTCTTATACTTCCAAAAATTAACATTGTATATGTAGACGACAAAATACCTTGAGCAAAGCTGCGAGGGTAAACAAACATAGACTGACTGACAAAAGACATCTTTTTTTTGTCGGTGTTAATTACGTCTCATACAGATGGTCAGCTACCACCATTGAGACGAGCTCTCTGATTGGCTGAAAAAAGTATAGGGATGTTCAGGGCATATATTTTTATAGTAAGCTTAATTGTGGTTGGATGAAAATGTGAAACTGGCAAATGATCACAATAAAATATAAGTTTATTATGTTTGTGTCAATAAAAAATTAGAATTATGTTTCTGTGACTGTCTTAATTCATTTTATCAAGGAAACTGCATGGAAAGTAAAATTGGTGAAATTTACTTTTTTTCATGCTGAAAGTGGGGGTACCCAACTTCAGGGGGAAAAAAGTGGTAAAAAGTGGTACTTTTGACCCCATTTTGGGGACATTTTTATTTGAGTCTAGGACAGTACTTTAATATGATATAGGACTTTTTGGTCCGCCAATGTTAGAAAATGTGAAAATTTGGTCAAACGTTATAATGTAAGTCTATGGAAAACGCAATGGTGGTAGCTGACCTAAACAACCGCGACAACATTTTCTAAATTTTCATCGCATTAGCTTCTTTTTTTCTGTAAATAGTGCAACTGGGGTGCTTGTAGGGAAATGGCAATAAAATAAAAAAAAATTCCGCAGGTTGATCAATTTTCGCCATTTTTTCTTTTTTTTTTAGAGGTTTTTATTAAAAATAAGGGCCATATGGCTTTAAATAGCCCACAGAATGTTCTACTCAGAATTTTAAGTGCATTTAAGTGAAATACAGCGGAATGATGATAGATATGTTAAATTTTGACAAAATATACTGTTTTATTTTATTTTAAGGTACCGTATAAGGCCATTTTAGGAAAATTTGGTTAAAATACCAGGTTCAGTTTATCGCGATAACTTGCGCCTTGTCCGCTGAAATCGCACACTCAAGAACCATTGAAAACACTAGAAATGATCTTAATTGCATTGGGAAACAAAAATACACATGAAATAGTAGGTTTAAGAACTGATTTTGAATTCCAAGCTCAAAATATGTGTACTTAGGTACTGAATTTGGATTTTGAGCTGAAAATGGCCCACTTTTGACATTTTTTTCATTTTTATCCACTCAGAACCAGCATGCCATGCCATATTATATAGCAATTTTTCACATTTAACCTCTTTTATTGTGCAGTTATAAGTAGAGCCAGTTGAATAGTTGCAATAATGGGTGCCTGGTTGTATCTATTGCACTTCAATGTTGCTAAATCACTTCACAATCTAAACATATTACATTCAAGAAATACTTGAGTTATATAATTTTGGAAATATTTTCCATTTTGCCCTATCTTGTCTGACATTTTTTTTTACTTAAATGTAACATTTGATGGATAATTTGTAAATAGAATGTTGTAGTGCAAGAAAATTGTGGGTTTTGTGCCCCAAATTCCCTAGAAATGGTAATAATTGTGATTTACTACTAAAAATTATGAGTTTTCATGCTTGACTGATTTTGATATAATTTCTGTCATCTTTACATATTTTTTAATATAAGACATAGAAAAGGATGTATACCCATTCCACTGGATTAAAGAAATATTAAACCACTAAATAAATATGACATTTCTTCTATCTTGGTAACCGATGTTCCGAAAGGCTCTCTTTCTACCGGAAAGTGTGTAATCCAAATGTAATCCTTTAACCGAAGCGACAATGAAATTTTACGAAATGGTTTAATTTATCATTCCGTTGTTAATTTTATTCGATCAAATGCATTTGACAACTTCTTTATAAAAATATCAACACATTTATTATGAAATTAGAGCAAATGGTCAATTTAGCCTTTTTTCATATAATTTTAGTGGGTGGGGTATGAAATTATCATGTATACACATTTTTTATGGAAAGGAATCTTAAAAGTTGATATGCAAAGCTATCATTACATGTTTATATACCTGTTTCCATAATTATATAAAAAAACAAGAATGATTAGATGAAATATTGTAGGTCAAGTGTCTAAGTAAATTTGAACTGAAGTACAGTTTTGTCATTGGGAATTTGGTAAAATTATGTATACTTTTTTGTGCCTGGAAAAGGCCACATTTTCATCAAATTATGTAGCAGAAAAATAAAAATGGTATCATTTTGTTCAGAAATATTCATTCTATGAATTTGCATCAGTGGAATAATAAAAAAGCGAAATTAAATGCCCCTTTAGGTCAGCTACCACCATTGAGACGAGCTCTCTGATTGGCTGAAAAAAGTATAGGGATGTTCAGGGCATATATTTTTATAGTAAGCTTAATTGTGGTTGGATGAAAATGTGAAACTGGCAAATGATCACAATAAAATATAAGTTTATTATGTTTGTGTCAATAAAAAATTAGAATTATGTTTCTGTGACTGTCTTAATTCATTTTATCAAGGAAACTGCATGGAAAGTAAAATTGGTGAAATTTACTTTTTTTCATGCTGAAAGTGGGGGTACCCAACTTCAGGGGGAAAAAAGTGGTAAAAAGTGGTACTTTTGACCCCATTTTGGGGACATTTTTATTTGAGTCTAGGACAGTACTTTAATATGATATAGGACTTTTTGGTCCGCCAATGTTAGAAAATGTGAAAATTTGGTCAAACGTTATAATGTAAGTCTATGGAAAACGCAATGGTGGTAGCTGACCAGATATGTCAACACAACTGTAACGAAAACTGCTTGTCCACGAGGCATTATTTGTAAGTGGCAATACTTCCAAGACCGTGCATCTACAATAACTGATTAAAAACTACACATATCGTAGCGGGAAAAATAACAAGTGTTTCAGCCTTATCTACGTATAATTGTACTAAGATCCTAGACAACAATATGTTGGCTGGCGTCCTTCAGCTGGAGTCATGTTGTTCGGATGGCAGATTCGAAACTGTTATTTATCAATTACTTTCAATAAGTATACATGACTTGTATATACATATATATTGTTAAATCATAAAAAAAACATCGTGTATGTAACGTAATAATGCGTATTACCGTAACATTTCTTCATATACTTATCGGACTACTTTTTGAAGTATGGAAAGAGTAAGTTATTTGGTTTAGCCAAAAGTGCACTTTTTTTGTCAAGGGAGCTAACTCCTCTAGTTCATATTTTGGTTGCCGTCCTGCACCATTTTTTACTAACCGTGAGAACCAACCATTTAAGTTGTACGGGTTACAGTCCTTGACACACCAGTGCATAAACCGGAAATACAAAAAATAAATAAGCATCACTTGTAATTTAACGGACGCGTGTACAATGCCGTTCCGGTGATTTTCACCGGCGCTCTGCGCCGGTGATAAATCCCCTATTAAACCACTAAATAAATATGACATTTCTTCTATCTTGGTAACCGATGTTCCGAAAGGCTCTCTTTCTACCGGAAAGTGTGTAATCCAAATGTAATCCTTTAACCGAAGCGACAATGAAATTTTACGAAATGGTTTAATTTATCATTCCGTTGTTAATTTTATTCGATCAAATGCATTTGACAACTTCTTTATAAAAATATCAACACATTTATTATGAAATTAGAGCAAATGGTCAATTTAGCCTTTTTTCATATAATTTTAGTGGGTGGGGTATGAAATTATCATGTATACACATTTTTTATGGAAAGGAATCTTAAAAGTTGATATGCAAAGCTATCATTACATGTTTATATACCTGTTTCCATAATTATATAAAAAAACAAGAATGATTAGATGAAATATTGTAGGTCAAGTGTCTAAGTAAATTTGAACTGAAGTACAGTTTTGTCATTGGGAATTTGGTAAAATTATGTATACTTTTTTGTGCCTGGAAAAGGCCACATTTTCATCAAATTATGTAGCAGAAAAATAAAAATGGTATCATTTTGTTCAGAAATATTCATTCTATGAATTTGCATCAGTGGAATAATAAAAAAGCGAAATTAAATGCCCCTTTAGGTCAGCTACCACCATTGAGACGAGCTCTCTGATTGGCTGAAAAAAGTATAGGGATGTTCAGGGCATATATTTTTATAGTAAGCTTAATTGTGGTTGGATGAAAATGTGAAACTGGCAAATGATCACAATAAAATATAAGTTTATTATGTTTGTGTCAATAAAAAATTAGAATTATGTTTCTGTGACTGTCTTAATTCATTTTATCAAGGAAACTGCATGGAAAGTAAAATTGGTGAAATTTACTTTTTTTCATGCTGAAAGTGGGGGTACCCAACTTCAGGGGGAAAAAAGTGGTAAAAAGTGGTACTTTTGACCCCATTTTGGGGACATTTTTATTTGAGTCTAGGACAGTACTTTAATATGATATAGGACTTTTTGGTCCGCCAATGTTAGAAAATGTGAAAATTTGGTCAAACGTTATAATGTAAGTCTATGGAAAACGCAATGGTGGTAGCTGACCAGATATGTCAACACAACTGTAACGAAAACTGCTTGTCCACGAGGCATTATTTGTAAGTGGCAATACTTCCAAGACCGTGCATCTACAATAACTGATTAAAAACTACACATATCGTAGCGGGAAAAATAACAAGTGTTTCAGCCTTATCTACGTATAATTGTACTAAGATCCTAGACAACAATATGTTGGCTGGCGTCCTTCAGCTGGAGTCATGTTGTTCGGATGGCAGATTCGAAACTGTTATTTATCAATTACTTTCAATAAGTATACATGACTTGTATATACATATATATTGTTAAATCATAAAAAAAACATCGTGTATGTAACGTAATAATGCGTATTACCGTAACATTTCTTCATATACTTATCGGACTACTTTTTGAAGTATGGAAAGAGTAAGTTATTTGGTTTAGCCAAAAGTGCACTTTTTTTGTCAAGGGAGCTAACTCCTCTAGTTCATATTTTGGTTGCCGTCCTGCACCATTTTTTACTAACCGTGAGAACCAACCATTTAAGTTGTACGGGTTACAGTCCTTGACACACCAGTGCATAAACCGGAAATACAAAAAATAAATAAGCATCACTTGTAATTTAACGGACGCGTGTACAATGCCGTTCCGGTGATTTTCACCGGCGCTCTGCGCCGGTGATAAATCCCCTATTAAACCACTAAATAAATATGACATTTCTTCTATCTTGGTAACCGATGTTCCGAAAGGCTCTCTTTCTACCGGAAAGTGTGTAATCCAAATGTAATCCTTTAACCGAAGCGACAATGAAATTTTACGAAATGGTTTAATTTATCATTCCGTTGTTAATTTTATTCGATCAAATGCATTTGACAACTTCTTTATAAAAATATCAACACATTTATTATGAAATTAGAGCAAATGGTCAATTTAGCCTTTTTTCATATAATTTTAGTGGGTGGGGTATGAAATTATCATGTATACACATTTTTTATGGAAAGGAATCTTAAAAGTTGATATGCAAAGCTATCATTACATGTTTATATACCTGTTTCCATAATTATATAAAAAAACAAGAATGATTAGATGAAATATTGTAGGTCAAGTGTCTAAGTAAATTTGAACTGAAGTACAGTTTTGTCATTGGGAATTTGGTAAAATTATGTATACTTTTTTGTGCCTGGAAAAGGCCACATTTTCATCAAATTATGTAGCAGAAAAATAAAAATGGTATCATTTTGTTCAGAAATATTCATTCTATGAATTTGCATCAGTGGAATAATAAAAAAGCGAAATTAAATGCCCCTTTAGGTCAGCTACCACCATTGAGACGAGCTCTCTGATTGGCTGAAAAAAGTATAGGGATGTTCAGGGCATATATTTTTATAGTAAGCTTAATTGTGGTTGGATGAAAATGTGAAACTGGCAAATGATCACAATAAAATATAAGTTTATTATGTTTGTGTCAATAAAAAATTAGAATTATGTTTCTGTGACTGTCTTAATTCATTTTATCAAGGAAACTGCATGGAAAGTAAAATTGGTGAAATTTACTTTTTTTCATGCTGAAAGTGGGGGTACCCAACTTCAGGGGGAAAAAAGTGGTAAAAAGTGGTACTTTTGACCCCATTTTGGGGACATTTTTATTTGAGTCTAGGACAGTACTTTAATATGATATAGGACTTTTTGGTCCGCCAATGTTAGAAAATGTGAAAATTTGGTCAAACGTTATAATGTAAGTCTATGGAAAACGCAATGGTGGTAGCTGACCAGATATGTCAACACAACTGTAACGAAAACTGCTTGTCCACGAGGCATTATTTGTAAGTGGCAATACTTCCAAGACCGTGCATCTACAATAACTGATTAAAAACTACACATATCGTAGCGGGAAAAATAACAAGTGTTTCAGCCTTATCTACGTATAATTGTACTAAGATCCTAGACAACAATATGTTGGCTGGCGTCCTTCAGCTGGAGTCATGTTGTTCGGATGGCAGATTCGAAACTGTTATTTATCAATTACTTTCAATAAGTATACATGACTTGTATATACATATATATTGTTAAATCATAAAAAAAACATCGTGTATGTAACGTAATAATGCGTATTACCGTAACATTTCTTCATATACTTATCGGACTACTTTTTGAAGTATGGAAAGAGTAAGTTATTTGGTTTAGCCAAAAGTGCACTTTTTTTGTCAAGGGAGCTAACTCCTCTAGTTCATATTTTGGTTGCCGTCCTGCACCATTTTTTACTAACCGTGAGAACCAACCATTTAAGTTGTACGGGTTACAGTCCTTGACACACCAGTGCATAAACCGGAAATACAAAAAATAAATAAGCATCACTTGTAATTTAACGGACGCGTGTACAATGCCGTTCCGGTGATTTTCACCGGCGCTCTGCGCCGGTGATAAATCCCCTATTAATTAAACTCTTCTTATTGTTGAATCCATGATTCATATTTTGGTTTAGTTAAAAGTGTTTATTAATGATATATCATTGTATGCATTTATTTATGGTAGTATATTAAATAACAAAGACAATTTTATTTTTTTAAATATTTTGTTTTGTAAATTACTGCTTTGAATTTTACCTTAACATATATAATAACCTTGATACCATTGTCTATAAATTAAAAAAAGCTAATAATGCATATTAAATAACATGCAGGCTTTGAAACAATTAATTTTGGGTTTATTTAGACATATAGGACTACAAGTTTCTGCGAAAATTGGTTTGGCTAGTTGGTTTCAAATTTGGCCAGTTGAAATTTTAACAAAAAAGTTAAATTCTAGCCCTGCAATGCCTATTACAGGGTTTGTAACGCCTATCACCATGTTCTTATGTCTATCACAGGGGGTTGTAATACCTATCACCAGGGTTCTAATGCCTATCACTGGAGTCTAAAGTTTATCACCAGGGTTCTTATGTCTATCACTGTGATTGTAATTCCTATCACCAGGGTTCTAATGCCTATCACCTGGGTTCTAATTTCTGTCACCAGGGTTGTAATGCCTATCATTGGGTTTGTAATGCCTATCACCTGGGTGCTTATGCCTATCACCGGGTAATAACCTTTAATATTATACATTGTGATCAATAAACTTTTTTGTATCAAAAGTAAAAATTATGAACATATGGTTTGTATATTTAGATTCTGCTGTATCAGTTATTTCCATTGTCATTTCAGGATGTGCAATTGGTTATAAAGCATCGGACTATCCTAAATTGAAGATGCTGAATACACAAATGGTGGAACAAAATAACGGCAAATTACGTAAATTAAAGTCATCCTTGTCATACATTACTGCAGAACATTTCATGGATACGTTGACGTTTTTCCAATGGCACTGCAATTCCAGTGTTAAAAACAAACGTACAACAATACAGAGTTGAGAAAAGATTGTAAGACAAGATCGGTTCCAGAAACATTACATTTTATCAAAAATGTCTAATATGTGTCTGTAAAATACTTTTAACATTATAAACAAGTTTACAAAAGAATAAATTAAACGCGTTTAATGAAATAAACTATAATCATGCAAAATTGTATGAACAGTTAACTGAACAAAATACTGAGGACCCATTATACTCAGCAAATCGAGTTGTGAACGCGAAAAAGGTCTTAGTGCATATAAATATACATGTGTAAAAAATATTGACTATTATAGCAGTTCTGCAGCAATTATGTTAACTCTTGTTTGACACAAGTATTATGCTGTATATTTGGAGAACAGCATTTAATTAGATGTCCTATACTTAGGTTCAAAATACTGATAGATGTTTCCATCTAAACTATAGGGGTAACAGTTTGTTTTCATGTATACATTAAAGTTTACAGTTCATTTTCAAACAATTGACATACTTTTTATGAAAATCACATCTGTTGAGGATGATTTGCACTTTTTACTGAACTGTGAACTTGATATGCATATAAGAGAAGATACATTTGTTGACAATTGTGATGAAGTTAGCTGTAAAACTCTCCAAGTTCATGAAAAATTGTCATATTAAATGCATGGATATCCAAGAAAAGATGCAAAATATGTGCTCATTGCTTATCACATTAGAAGAGATGTTATTTATTAATAAGCCTGAATATGATCTACTGATATGATCATGGCAAATTGAATTTATCTATAATTCCATTTGTTCAATTGAACTTTTAAATTTATTTCATTCATCCATATTATAGTAGAGAAAGAATAATATTCATCTATAGCCATAAGCTATACAATTATAACCACTCAACTCATTCATGTGTATGTGTTTTGATATGTTACAACTAATCTATAATTGTAGGTGACCTAAAGGCCCTTTAAGCCGGGTGCTATTTACTTTTCTTGTATGTATTATGTTTTTGTCATACACATGTCACTTAAATAAAATATTTACTTACCTACTTACTTACTCACTCAGTTACATACCAATATTTTCATAAACAACATCTAGACCAAATAACAGCAAAAATAAGATAATTGATTTCTAAATACCTCATTTGATTCATGGGGTTCTAATGTCTATTACTCGGATTCTGATGTCCATCACCGGGGCACTATTGTCCATCACCGGGGTTTTAATATCTATCACTGGGGTTCTTTTATCTATCACCAGGGTTTTAATGGCTATCACCAGGGTTCTAATGTCTGTCACCTGGGTTCAAATGTCAGTCACCGCGGTTCTAATGTCTGTCACCGGGGCTCTAATGTCTATCACCGGGGTTCTTATGTCTATCACTGGGGTTTTAATATCTATCACCGGGGTTCTAATGTCTGTCACCGGGGTTTTAATGCCTTACATCTGTGTTCTAATATCTAATGTCTATCACCGGGGTTCTTATATCTATCACCAGGGTTCTAATATCAATCATTGGGGTTCTAATGTCTATCACCGGGGTTCTAATGGCTATCACCTGGGTTCTTATGTTTATCACCAGGGATCTAATGTCCATCACCGGGGTTCTTATGTTTATCACCGGGGTGTAATGTCTATCACTGTTGTTCTTATGTCTATCATTGGGTTTGCAATGTGTATCACTGGGGTTCTTATGTCTGTCACCAGGGTTTTAATGCCTAACACCGGGGCTCTAATTTGTCTATCACCGGGGTTCTTACGTCTATCACTTAGGTTCTAATAGCTATCCCCCGGATTCTAATGTCTTATCACCGGGGTTCTTATGTTTATCACCGGGTTCTAATGTCTATCACTGTTGTTTTTATGTCTATCATTGGGTTTGCAATGTGTATCACTGAGGTTCTTATGTCTGTCACCAGGGTTTTAATGCCTAACACTGGGGCTCTAATGTCTATCACCGGGGGTTCTTATGTCTATCACTGGGGTGCTAATATCTATCACCGGGATTCTAATGTCTATCACCGGGGTGATAATGTCTGTCATCAGGGTTTTAATGCCTAACACCGGTGTTTTTATATCTATCACCGGAGCTCTAATGTCTATCACTGGGGTTCTTATGTCTATCACCGGGGTTCTAATATCTATCACCGGGGTTCTAATGGCTATCACCAGGGTTCTTTTGTTTATCACCAGGGTCTAATGTCTATCACTGTTGTTCTTATGTCTATCATTGGGTTTGCAATGTGTATCACTGGGGTTCTAATGTCTATCACCGGGGTTCTAATATCTGTCACCGGGGTTGTAATGCCTATCACCGAGGTTCTTATATCTATCACTTGGGCTCTAATGTGTATCTTCAGGGTTCTTATGACTATCACCGAGGTTCTACATGTAATATCTATCAATGGTTTTAATGTCTATCCCCAGGTTTCTGATATCTATTTCTGGGGTTTCAATATCTATCCCCGGGTTTCTAATATCTATCACCAGAATTTTTATGTCTATCCCCAGGTTTCTAATGCCTCTCACCAGGGTTATCAGTCTATCGCCGAGGTTCTAATGTCTATCACTACGGTTATACTGTGTATCACTGGGGCTATAATGTCTGTGATATGGATATATTGATAGCTGCGAATATGTCTACCACTGGGGTTCATATGCCCATCACCGGAACTGAAATGTTTTATTTGCATCTATTGTAATGTATTTCACAGGGGTTGGTGTGTCTATACTAAGACAAAAAAGTTGACAATCAATAATGTTCATAATTTTAATTGTTTTTTTCTGCTTTTTTTTTAAAGTATGAGTAGATTATTCTCTTTCTTGTTATACAATTTCAAACTTAATAATCCAAAACTGCCAATAGCAGCTAAAATTATTTCATATCGTGGTTAGATTGTTGTTTTCCTGTGTTACTGAAACTGTTCTGTATATTCCTTAAAAACAAAACCATAGCCTTACTCCCAAATGTTAGAGAACAGTCACATTGAGGGAAATTTACTCTAGCAAGGTTTCATTATTGCTACAAGTGTTGCTGATTCAAGAGTGAGTTTATCAGATATGATTTATTGAGGACCATGATACAAAATAGAGTATGGAAATGTTTGAATAGATTAGGTTGAACAAATATTTCAAATTTCTTCCACAATTACATAATAACACAGAAAGCATACAAATTTTATACAATGTTATAAGGTTATTTTACTGCTTACTATACATCTTAAGGTAACAGCATGTATTGTATGAGACGAGACACATTTTTAAATTGGTATTCTTCTAAACAAACACAATGTTTCTTCTCAATACACAAACCACAATGTTTCTTCTCAATACACAAACAACAATATTTCTCATTACACAAACCTCAATGTTTCTCAATACACAAACACAGTGTTTCTTAATACACAAACAACAATATTTCTCAATACACAAACCTCAATGTTTCTCAATACACAAACACAGTGTTTCTCAATACACAAACAACAATATTTCTTCTTAAACCACAAACCATAATGTTTCTTCTCAATACACAAACCACAGTTTTACTTCTCAATACACAAACAACAATGTTTCTTTTAAATACACAAACCACAATGTTTCTTTTCTTCTCAATACAAAAACCACAATGTTTCTTCTCAATACACAAATCACAATGTTTCTTCTCAATACACAAACAACAATGTTTCTCAATACACAAACTACAATGTTTCTTCTCAATACACAAACCACAGTGTTTCTTCTCAACACACACAATACAATGTTTTTTCTCAACATACACAGTACAATGTTTCTTCTCAACACACACACAGTACAATGTTTCTCAACACACACAATACAATGTTTCCCCTCAATACACACAACACAATGTTTCTTTTCAACACACACAACACAGTGTTTTTCTCAACACGGACAATACAATGTTTTATTCTCAACACACACAACACAATGTTTCTTCTCAACACACACAATACAATGTTTCTTCTCAACACACACAATACAGTGTTTCTTCTCAATACACACAATATAATGTTTCTTCTCAACACACACAATACAGTGTTTCTTCTTAATGTACACAACCCAATGTTTCCTCTCAACACACATTACAATGTTTCATCTCAATACACAAACCACAATGTTTCCTCTCAATACACACAACACACCTACACCAGTATGTTTCCTGGTGATTATCACCTGACACCACTATGTTACCTGGTTATTAACACACCTACACCAGTATGTAACCTGGTTATTAACACACCTACACCAGTATGTTACCTGGTAATTAACACCTACACCAGTATGTTACCTGGTTATTAACACACTGACACCAGTATGTAACCTGGTTATGAACACACATACATCAACACTAGTATGTCACCTCCTGGTAATCAACACCTACACCAGTATGTTACCTGGTTATTTACACACTGACACCAGTATGTAACCTGGTTATGAACACATCTATGCCAGTATGCTACCTGGTTATAAACACACCTACACCAGCATGTTGCCTGCTTATTAACACACCTACACCAGCATGTTACCTGGTTATTAACACACACCAGTATGTTACCTGCTTATTAACACACCTACACCAGTATGTAACCTGGTTATTAACAAACCTATACCAGCATGTTATCTGGTTTTTAACACACTGACACCAGCATTTAACTTGGTTATTAACAAACACCAGTATGTTACCTGCTTATTAACAAAACTACACCAGTATGTAACCTGGGTATTAACACACCTACACTAGTATGTTACTTGGTTATTAAAACCTACACTAGTATGTTACCTGGTTATTAACACACTGACACCAATATGTAACCTGGTTATTAACACCTACACCAACTTAATTTGAATGTTCAATAAAACCTCGCTTTTCATCAGTTTGTCAGCTTTTTTAATTTATTCTATGTCACTCGATCACTCAATTCTCTTTTTCATCAGGTATTATGAAATATTTCTTAATAAATACATGACTTTTTATCACTGAAAAGTGCTGAAATGCCGTCTCCGAGCATCTACAACTTTAAACAAAATTCTGGGGGATAACCCCCAGACCCCCCCACCAAACCATCGCTTTCGACCACACTCCTATTTTCAGTAATTAAGGGTTGGCATCTCTGCCAGTATGTTACCTGGTTATTAACACACCTACACCAGCATGTTACCTGGTTATTAACACACTGACACCAGTATGTAAACTGCTTATTAACACAACTACACCAGTCTGTTACCTGGTCATTAACACACCTACACCAGTATGTTACCTAGTTATTAACACACTGACACCAGTATGTAACCTGGTTATTAACACCTACAACAATATGTTACCTGGTTATTACCACAACTACACCAGTATGTTTCCTGGTTATTTACACACCTACACCAGTAGGTCACCATTGCATAACCTGGTTATTATCACACCTACACCAGTACGTTACCTGGTTATTAACACATCGACACCAGTACGTTACTTAGTTAGTTACACACCTACACCAGTTCGTAACCTGGTTATTAACACACCTACACCAGTACATTACCTGGTTATTAACACACCTACACCAGTACTTTACCTGGTGATTAACACACATACACCAGTATGTAACCTGGTTATTAACACACCTACACCAGCATGTTACCTGGTTATTAACACACTGACACCAGTATGTATCCTGGTTATTAACACACCTACACCAACACCAGTATGTTACCTGGTTATTAACACCTACACCAGTATGTTACCTAATTATTAACACACTGACACCAGTATGTAACCTGGTTATGAACACACCTACACCAGTATGTTTCCTGGTGATTAACACACCTACACCAGTACGTTACCTGGTAATTGACACACATACACCAGTATGTAACCTGGTTATTAACACACCTACACCAGTACGTTACCTGGTTATTAACACAATGACACCAGTATATTACCTGGTTATAAACACACTGACACCAGTATGTAACCTGGTTATTAACACATTTACACCAGCATGTAACCTGGTTTTTAAAACACTGACACCAGCATGTAACCTGGTTATTAACACACCTACAACAGTATCTTACCTGCTTATAAACACAACTACACCAGTATGTTACCTGATTATTAACACAGACACCAGTATGTAAACTGGTTATTAACAAACCTACACAAGTATTTATCTGGTTATTAACACACCCACACCAGTATGTTACCTGGTTATTAACACACTGACACAAGTATGTTTCCTGGTGTTTAACACCTACACCAGTATGTAACCTGGTTATTAACACACCTACACCAGTATGTTACCTGGTTATTAACACAATTACAGCAGTATGTTACCTGGATATTAACACACTGACACAAGTATGTAACCTGGTTATAAAAACACCTACACCAGTATGTTACCTGGTTATTAACACACTGACACCAGTATGTAACCTGGTTATTAACACACCTACACCAGTATGTTACCTGGTTATTAACACACTTACAGCAGTTTGTTACCTGGATATTAACACACTGACACAAGTATATTACCTGGTTATAAAAATACCTACACCAATATGTTACCTGGTTATTAACACACTGACACCAGTATGTTACCTGGTTATTAACACACCTACACCAGTATGTAACCTGGTTATTAACACACATGACACCAGTATGTTACCATGTTATTAACACACTGACACAAGTATGTTACCTGGTTATAAAAACACCTACACCAGTATGTTACCTGGTGATTAACACACTGACACCAGTATGTTACCTGATTATCAACACACTGACACCAGTATGTTACATGGTTATTAACACAACTACAGCAGTTTGTTACCTGGTTATTAACACCTACACCAGTATGTTACCTGGTTATTAACATACTGACACCAGTATGTAACCTGGTTATCAACACACCTACACCAGTATGTTGCCTGGTTATTAACACACCTGCACCAGCATGTTACTTGGTTATTAACACCTGACACCAGTAT
Organism: Panopea generosa; assembly: GCA_029582155.1. NCBI lineage: Eukaryota > Metazoa > Mollusca > Bivalvia > Adapedonta > Hiatellidae > Panopea > Panopea generosa. The sequence goes on along the minus strand of CM055903.1, from coordinate 33,168,817 downwards.
GTTACCTGGTTATTAACACACCTTAACCAGTATGTTTCCTGGTGATTAACACCTTACACCAGTATGTTTCCTGGTGATTAACACCTACACCATTATGTAACCTGGTTATTAACACACCTACACCAGCATGTTATGTGGTTATTAACACACCTACACCAGCATGTTACCTGGTTATTAACACACCTACACCAGCATGTTACCTGGTTATTAACACACCTACACCAGCATGTTACCTGGTTATTAACACACTGACACCAGCATGTAACCTGGTTATTAACACACCTACACCAGTATGTTACTTGCTTATTAACGCAACTACACCAGTATGTTACCTGGTTATTAACGCACCTACACGAGCATGTTACCTGGTTATTAATGCTCCTACACCAGCATGTTACCTGGTTATTAACACACCTACACCAGTATTTTACCTGGTTATTAACACACCTACACCAGCATGTAACCTGGGTATTAACACCTACACCAGTATGTTACCTAGTTATTATCACACTGACACCAGTATGTAACCTGGTTATTAACACACCTACACCAACACCAGTATGTTACCTGGTTATTCACACCTACACCAGTATGTTACCTAATTATTAACACACTGACAACAGTATGTAACCTGGTTATGAACACACCTACATCAGTATGTTACCTGGTTATTAACACACCTACACCAGTATGTTTCCTGGTGATTAACACCTGACACCAGTAGGTTACATGGTTATTAACACACCTACACCAGTATGTTTCCTGGTGATTAAAACCTTACACCAGTATGTTTCCTGGTGATTAACACCTACACAAGTATGTAACCTGGTTATTAACACACCTGACACCAGTATGTCACCATGTTATTAACACACCTACACCAGTAGGTCACTAGTACATAACCTGGTTATAAACACACCTACACCAGTACGTTACCTGGTTATTAACACATCTACACCAGTATGTTACCTGGTTATTTACACAATGACACCAGTATGTTACCTGTTTATTAACACACTGACACCGGTATGTAACCTGGTTATTAACACACCTACACCTGAACATTACCTGATTATTAATACACCTACACCAGCATGTTATCTGGTTATTAACACAACGACACCAACATGTTACCTGGTTATTAACACACTGACACCAGCTTGTAACCTGGTTATTAATACACCTTCACCAGTATGTTACCTGCTTATTACCACAACTACATCAGTATGTTACCTGGTTATTAACACACAGACACCAGTTTGTAACCTTGTTATTAACAAACCTACACCAGTATTTTTCGTGGTTATTTACACACCTACACCAGTATGTTACCTGGTTATTAACACACTGACATCAATACTTTTCCTGGTGATAATCACTTACACAAGTATGTTACCTGGTTATTAACACACCTACACCAGTATGTTACCTGGTTATTAACACACCTACACCATTATGTAACCTGGTTATTAACACACCTACAGCAATATGTTTCCTGCACATTAACACAACTACACCAGTGTGTTATCTGATTATTAACACACCTACACCAGTATGTTTCCTGGTTATTAACACACCTACACCATTATGTCACCTGGTTATTAACACACCTACACCAGCATGTTACCTTGTTATTAACACACTGACACCAGTATGTAACCTGGTTATTAACACACCTTCACAAGTATGTTACCTGCTTATTAACACAACTACACCATTATGTTACCTGTTTATTAACACACCTACACCAGTATGTAACTTGGTTATTAACACAGACACCACTATGATTCCTGGTGTTTAACACCTACACCAGTATGTTACATAGTTATTAACACACTGACACCAGTATGTAACCTGGTTATTAACACACCTACACCAACACCAGTATGTTACCTAATTATTAACACACTGACACCAGTATGTAACATGGTTATGACCACACCTACACCAGTACATTTCCTGGTGATTAACACACCTACACCAGTACGTTACCTGGTGATTAACAAACATACACCAGTACGTAACCTGGTTATTAACACACCTACACCAGTACGTTACCTGGTTATTAATACAATGACACCAGTATATTACCTGGTTATTAACACACTGACACCAGTATGTAACCTGGTTATTAACACACTGACACCAGTACATTACCTGGTTATAAACACATCTACACCAGTATATTACCTGATAATTAAGACACCTACACCAGTACATTACCTGGTTATTAACACATCTACACCAGTACGTTACTTGGTAATTAACACGCCTACACCAGTATATAACCTGGTTATTAACACACCTACACCAATACGTTACCTGGTTATTAACACAATGACACCAGTATGTTACCTGTTTATTAACACATTGACACCAATATCTAACCTGGTTATTAACACACCTACACCAGTATGTAACCTGGTTATTAACACACCTACACCACTATCTAACCTGGTTATTAACACACCTACACCAGTATGTAACCTGGTTATAAACACACCTACACCAATACATAACCTGGTTATTAACACACTTACACCAACATATTACCTGGTCATTAACACACTGACACCAGCTTGTAACCTGGTTATTAATACACCTACACCAGTATGTTACCTGCTTATTACCACAACTACACCAGTATGTTACCTGGTTATTAACACACTGACATCAGTATGTTTCCTAGTGATAATCACCTACACCAGTATGTAACCTGGTTATTAACACACCTACACCAGTATGTTACCTGGTTATTAACACACCTACACCAGTATGTAACCTGGTTATTAACACTACTACACCTGCATGTTATCTAGTTATTAACAATACTACACCAGCATGTAACCTTGTTATTAACACACTTACACCAGCATGTTACCTGGATATTAACACACTGACACCAGTTTGTAACCTGGTTATTAATACACCTACACCAGTATGTTACCTGCTTATTACCACAACTACATCAGTATTTTACCCGGTTATTTACACACAGACACCAGTATGTAACCTTGTTATAAACAAACCTACACCAGTATTTTTCCTGGTTATTAACACACCTACACCAGTATGTTACCTGGTTATTAACACACTGACATCAGTATGTTTCCTAGTGATAATCACCTACACCAGTATGTAACCTGGTTATTAACACACCTACACCAGTATGTTACCTGGTTATTAACACACCTACACCAGTATGTAACCTGGTTATTAACACTACTACACCTGCATGTTATCTAGTTATTAAAAATACTACACCAGCATGTAACCTTGTTATTAACACACTTACACCAGCATGTTACCTGGATATTAACACACTGACACCAGCATGAAACCTGGTTATAAACACACCTACACCAGTATGTTACCTGCTCATTAACACAACTACACCAACATGTTACCTGGTTATTAACACACTGACAACAGCCTGTAACCTGGTTATTAATACACCTACACCAGTATGTTACCTGCTTATTACCACAACTACATCAGTATGTTACCTGGTTATTAACACACTGACAGCAGTACGTTTTCTGGTGATAATCACCTACACCAGTATGTAACCTGGTTATTAACACACCTACACCAGTATGTTACCTGGTTATTAACACACCTACACCAGCATGTTACCTGGTTATTAACACACTGACACCAGCATGTAACCTGGTTATAAACACACCTACATCAGTATGTTACCTACTTATTAACACACCTACACCAGTATGTTACCTGGTTATTGACACACTGACACCAGTATGATTCCTGGTGATTAACACCTACACCAGTATGTTTGATGGTTATTACAACACCTACAATAGTATGTTTCCTGGTGATTAACACCTTACACCAGTATATTACCTGGTTATTAACACACCTACACCAGTAGGTCACCAGTATGTAACCTGGTTATTAACACACCTACACCAGTACGTTACCTGGTTATTAAGACATCTACACCAGTATGTTACCTGGCTATTAACACACACACACACCAGTACGTTACCTGGTTATAAACAAATCTACACCAGTATGTTACTTGGTTTTTAACACACCTTCACTAGTATATAACCTGGTTATTAACACACCTACACCAATACGTTACCTGGTTATTAACACAATGACACCAGTATATTACCTGGTTATTAACACACTTACACCAGTATGTAACCTGGTTATTAACACACGTACACCAGTATGTAACCTGGTTATTAACACACTGACACTGGTATGTAATCTGGTTATTAACAACCTTACACCAATATGTAACCTGGTTATTAACACACCTACACCAGCATGTTACCTGGTTATTAACACAACTACACCAGCTTGTAACCTGGTTATTAATACACTGACACAAGCTTGTAACCTGGTTATTTATACACCTACACCAGTATGTTACCTGCTTATTACCACAACTACATCAGTATGTTACCTGGTTATTAATACACATACACCAGTATGTAACCTTTTTATTAACAAACCTACACCAGTATTTTTTCCTGGTTATAAGCACACCTTCATCAGTATGTTACCTGGTTATTAACACACTAGACACCCGTACCTTTCCTGATGATAATCACCTACACCAGTATGTAACCTGGTTTTTAACACAACTACACCAGTATGTTACCTGGTTATTAACACACCTACACCAGTATGTAACCTGGTTATTAACACACCTACACCAGCATGTTATCTGCTTATAAACACTACTACATCAGCATGTAACCTGGTTATTAACACACTGAAACCAGCATGAAACCTGGTTATTAACACACCTACACCAGTATGTTACCTGCTCATTAACACAACTACACCAGTGTGTTACCTGGTTATAAACACACCTACACCAGTATGTTTCCTGGTTATTAACACACCCACACCAGTATGTTACCTGGTTATTAACATACCTACACCAACATGTTACCTGGTTATTAACACACTGGCACCAGCATGTAACCTGGTTATTAACACAACTACACCAGTACGTTACCTGCTTATTAACACAACTACACCATTATGTTACCTAGTTATTAACATACCTACACTAGTATGTAACCTTGTTATTAACACACCTACACCAGCATGTAACCTGGTTATTAACATACCTACATCAGCATGTTACTTGGTTATTAACACACCTACACCAGCATGTTACTTGGTTATTACACATTGACACCAGCATGTAACCTGGTTATTAACACACCTACACCAGTATGTTACATGCTTATTAACACACATACAGGAGTATGTTACCTGGTTATTAAAACATTTACACCAGTATGTTACCTGGTTACTAACACACCTACACCAGCATGTTACTTGGTTATTAACACACTGACACCAGCATGTAACCTGGTTATTAACACACCTACACCAGTATGTTACCTGTTTATTAACACAACTACAACAGTATGTTACCTGGTTACTAACACACCTACACCATCATGTTACCAGGTTATTAACACACCTACACCAGCATGTTACCTGGTTATTTACACACTGACACCAGTATGTTACCTGCTTATTAACACAACTACACCAGTATGTTACCTGCTTATTAACACACCTACACCAGTATGTTACCATGTTATTAACACTACCTACACCAGTATGTTACCTGGTTATTAACACACCTACACCAGTATGTAACCTGGTTATTAACACTACTACACCTGCATGTTATCTAGTTATTAACAATACTACACCAGCATGTAACCTTGTTATTAACACACTTACATCAGCATGTTACCTGGATATTAACACACTGACACCAGCATGAAACCTGGTTATAAACACACCTACACCAGTATGTTACCTGCTCATTAACACAACTACACCAACATGTTACCTGGTTATTAACACACTGACAACAGCCTGTAACCTGGTTATTAATACACCTACACCAGTATGTTACCTGCTTATTACCACAACTACATCAGTATGTTACCTGGTTATTAACACACAGACACCAGTATGTAACCTGGTTATTAACAAACCTACACCAGTATTTTTCCTGGTTATTAACAATACTACATCGGTATGTTACCTGGTTATTAACACACTGACAGCAGTACGTTTTCTGGTGATAATCACCTACACCAGTATGTAACCTGGTTATTAACACACCTACACCAGTATGTTACCTGGTTATTAACACACCTACACCAGTATGTTTCCTGGTGATTAACACCTGACACCAGTATGTTAGATGGTTATTACAACACCTACACTAGTATGTTTCCTGGTGATTAACACCTTACACCAGTATGTTACCTTGTTACCTGGTTATTAACACACCTACACTAGTAGGTCACCAGTACATAACCTGGTTATTAACACACCTACACCAGTACGTTACCTGGTTATTAAGACATCTACACCAGTATGTTACCTGGTTATTAACACACACACACCAGTACGTTACCTGGTTATAAACAAATCTACACCAGTACGTTACTTGGTTTTTAACACACCTTTACCAGTATATAACCTGGTTATTAACACACCTACACCAATACGTTACCTGGTTATTTACACAATGACACCAGTATGTTACCTGGTTATTAACACACTTACACCAGTATGTAACCTGGTTATTAACACACGTACACCAGTATGTAACCTGGTTATTGACACTGGTTATTAACACACTGACACTGGTATGTAACCTGGTTATTAACACACCTACACCAGTACGTTACCTGGTAATTCACACATCTACACCAGTACGTTATTTGGTTATTAACACACCTACACCAGTATATAACCTGGTTATTAAACACCTACACCAATACATTACCTGGTTATTAACACAATGACACCAGTATGTTACCTGGTTATTAACACACTGACACCAGCATGTTACCTGGTTATTAACACACCTACACCAGTATGTAACCTGATTATTAACACCGGTTATTAACACACTGACACCAGTATGTAACCTGGTTATTAACACACCTACACCAGCATATTACCTGGTTATTAACACAACTACACCAGCATGATACCTGGTTATTAACACACTGACACCAGCATGAAACCTGGTTATTAACACACCTACACCAGTATTTTTCCTGGTTATTAACACACCTACACCAGTATGTTACTTGTTTATTAACACACTGACACCAGTATGTTTCCTGGTGATTATCACCTACACCAGTATGTAACCTGGTTATTAACACACCTACACCATTATATAACCTGGTTATTAACACACCTATACCAGCATGTTACCTGGTTATTAACACTACTATACCAGCATGTAACCTGGTTATTAACACTTACACCATCATGTTACCTGGATATTAACACACCTACACCATCATGTAACCTGGTTATTAACACACCTATACCAGCATGTTACCTGGTTATTAACACTACTATACCAGCATGTAACCTGGTTATTAACACTTACACCATCATGTTACCTGGATATTAACACACCTACACCATCATGTAACCTGGTTATTAACACACTGACACCAGTATGTTACCGGCTTATTAACACAACTACACCAGTATGTTACCTGGTTATTAACACACCTACACCAGTATGTTACCTGGTTATTAACACACCGTCACCAGTATATAACCTGGTTGTTAACACACCTACACCAGTATGTTACCTGGTTATTAACACACTGACACCAGCATGTAACCTGGTTATTAACACACCTATACCAGTATGTTACCTGTTTATTAACACACCTATACCAGTATGTTACCTGTTTATTAACACAACTACAACAGTATGTTTCCTGGTGATTAACACCTGACACAAGTATGTTACCTGGTTATTAACACATCTATACCAGTATGTTACCTGGTTATTAACACACCTATACCAGTATCTTACTTGTTTATTAACACAACTACAACAGTATGTTTCCTGGTGATTAATACCTGGCACCAGTATGTAACTTGGTTATTAACACACCTACACCAGTATTTTTCCTGGTGATTAAAACCTGACACCAGTATGTTACCATGTTATTAACACACCTACATCAGTATGTTTCCTTGTGATTAACACCTGACACCAGTATGTTACCTGGTTATTAACACACCTACACCAGTATGTAACCTGGTTATTATCATACTGACACCAGTTTGTTTCCTGGTGATTAACACCTGACACCAGTATGTTTCTTGGTTATTAACACACTTACACCAGTATTTTTCCTGGTGATTAACACCTGACACCAGTATGTTACCATGTTATTAACACACCTACATCAGTATGTTTCCTTGTGATTAACACCTGACACCAGTATGTTACCTGGTTATTAACACACCTACACCAGTATGTAACCTGGTTATTATCATACTGACACCAGTTTGTTTCCTGGTGATTAACACCTGACACCAGTATGTTACTTGGTTATTAACACACTTACACCAGTATGTTTTCTGGTGATTAACACCTGAAACCAGTATGCTACCTGGTGATTAACACCTGACCCCAGTATTTTACCATGTTATTAACACACCTACACAACTATGTTACCTGGTTATTAAAACAATTACACCAGTATGTTATCTGGTTATTAACACACTTACACCAGCATGTTTCCTGGTTATTAACACACCTACACCAGTATGTTACCTGGTGATTAACACCTGACCCCAGTATGTTACCTGGTGTTTAATACCTAACATCAGTGTGTTACCTAATTAAACACACTGACACTAGTATGTTACCTGGTTATTACCACACTGACCCCAGTATGTAACCTGATTATTAAAACACTGACAGCAGTATGTTACCTAGAATTAATACACTGGCACCAGCATGTTGCCTGGTAATTAACACCTGACACCAGTATGTTACCTGGTTATCAACACCCTGACACCAGCATGTTACCCGGTAATTAACACCTGACCCCAGTATGTTACCTGGTAATAACAGACTGACACCAGTACCAGTGTTTTACCAAGTAGTTAGTACTTGACCCCAGTATGTTACCTGGTAATAAACAGACTGACACCAGTATGTTACCTGGTAATCAACAGATGACACCAGTACAAGTATGTTACCAGGTAGTTAACTCATGTCACCAGTATGTTACCTGGTAATTAACACACTGTAACCAGTATGTTTCCTGGTAATTAAAACACTGACTACAGTATGTTACCTGGTTATTAAAACACTGACACCAGTATGTTACCTGGTGATTAACACATGATATCAGTATGTTTCCTAGAATTAACACACTGACACCAGTATGTTGTCTAGTAATCAACACATGACACCAGAATATTTCCTGGTAATTAACCCACTGACACCAGCATGTAACCTGGTAAATAACACCTGACACCAGCATGTTACCTGGTTATCAACACCCAGACACCAGCATGTTGCATGGTAATTAACCCACTGACACCAGCATGTTACCTGGTAAATAATACCTGACACCAGCATGTTACCTGGTTATCAACACCCAGACACCAGCATGTTGCCTGGTAATTAACCCACTGACACCAGCATGTTAGCTGGTAATTAACACACTGACACCAGTATGTAAACTGGTGATTAACACACTGACACCAGTATGTTACCTGGTAATTAACCTCTGGCATCAATATGTTGTCTGGTTATTAACCCACTGACACCAGCATGTTACCTGGTAATAAACACACTACACCAGTATGTAAACTGGTGATTAACACACTGACACCAGTATGTTACCTGGTAATTAACACACTGACACCAGTATGTTGTCTAGTAATCAACACATGACACCAGCATATTACCTGGTAATTAACACTGACACCAGCATGTAACCTGGTAAATAACACCTGACACCAGCATGTTACCTGGTTATCAACACCCTGACACCAGCATGTTGCCTGGTAATTAACCCACTGACACCAGCATGTTACCTGGTAAATAACACCTGACACCAGCATGTTACCTGGTAAATAACACCTGACACCAGCATGTTACCTGGTTATCAACATCCAGACACCAGCATGTTGCCGGGTAATTAACACACTGACACCACCATGTTACCTGGTTATTACTACACTGACCCCAGTATGTTACCTGATTATTAGAACACTGACAGCAGTATGTTACCTAGAATTAATACACTGACACCAGTTTGTTACCTGGTAATTACCACACTGCACTGGCACCAGCATGTTACCTTGTTATTAACACAATGCACTGGCACCAGCATGTTGCCTGGTAATTAACACCTGACACCAGTATGTTACCTGGTTATCAACACCCTGACACCAGCATGTTACCCTGTAATTAACACCTGACCCCAGTATGATACCTGGTAATAACAATCTGACACCAGTACCAGTGTTTTACCAAGTAGTTAGTACTTGACCCCAGTATGTTACCTGGTAATAAACAGACTTACACCAGTATGTTACCTGGTAATCAACAGATGACACCAGTACAAGTATGTTACCAGGTAGTTAACTCATGTCACCAGTATGTTACCTGGTAATTAACACACTGTAACCAGTATGTTTCCTGGTAATTAAAACACTGACTACAGTATGTTACCTGGTTATTAAAACACTGACACCAGTATGTTACCTGGTGATTAACACATGATATCAGTATGTTTCCTAGAATTAACACACTGACACCAGTATGTTGTCTAGTAATCAACACATGACACCAGCATATTTCCTGGTAATTAACCCACTGACACCAGCATGTAACCTGGTAAATAACACCTGACACCAGCATGTTACCTGGTTATCAACACCCAGACACCAGCATGTTGCATGGTAATTAACCCACTGACACCAGCATGTTACCTGGTAAATAATACCTGACACCAGCATGTTACCTGGTTATCAACACCCAGACACCAGCATGTTGCCTGGTAATTAACCCACTGACACCAGCATGTTAGCTGGTAATTAACACACTGACACCAGTATGTAAACTGGTGATTAACACACTGACACCAGTATGTTACCTGGTAATTAACCTCTGGCATCAATATGTTGTCTGGTTATTAACCCACTGACACCAGCATGTTACCTGGTAATAAACACACTACACCAGTATGTAAACTGGTGATTAACACACTGACACCAGTATGTTACCTGGTAATTAACACACTGACACCAGTATGTTGTCTAGTAATCAACACATGACACCAGCATATTACCTGGTAATTAACACTGAAACCAGCATGTAACCTGGTAAATAACACCTGACACCAGCATGTTACCTGGTTATCAACACCCTGACACCAGCATGTTGCCTGGTAATTAACCCACTGACACCAGCATGTTACCTGGTAAATAACACCTGACACCAGCATGTTACCTGGTAAATAACACCTGACCTGGCATTTGATAAAATAACCTGTCTCTGGTAGTTAATGCCAATTTTGACGCCATTATTTCCCTTGATAATGTGATACGCGCATGATATCATTAAGGCATCATCAGTTTTAAGTATTTACACATTCAAATACTATTTAAAACACTTTGGATAGAATTTATTAACACATGTGTCCCTTGGTAAGTTGATACATGCATGATATCATTGAGGCATCATCAGTTTTAAGTATTTACACATTCAAAAACTATTTAAAAAACACCATTATGTCTTTGTATAAACACACGTAGAATGTACGCTCTTTTTATATAGTAACCTGTCTCTGGTAGTTAACACTAGTTTTGACCCCAATGTGTCCCTTGGTAAGTTGATACATGCATGATATCATTGAGGCATCATCAGTTATAATTATTTCCACATTGAAAAAAACTATTTAAAAACATTTTGGACTGAATGTATATAAACACATGTAGAAGGTACGCTCTATTTATAAAGTAACCTGTCTCTGGTAGTTAACGCCAATATAAAACCATTAAGTCCCTTGATAAGTACGAATAACATGATTGTTATCGGAAGATTTTTTTTCTCCCTTTCTATTTTATTTATTTTTAGATTGAGAATCCCAACAAATATACAGATGACAACAATATCATTTTAAGTATTCGGAAAGTGTATTAAGAATTTGCCAATCGTTACACCTTATGCATATGTAATACCTATTTCAGATAGTTGGCCTGTCTGGGATGGGCAGCTTTTATCGTTCGCGTCACATATATGAAGACTTACCGGAATGAAGTTGGGCAGGGTACCAGACTATTCCGAATGCTGGTGTCTATCGGCGCGACGATTGTGCAGAATATGTTTTTATCCGAACGTCTTATCCGCACGATGGTGCATAGGAATAAATTGATAACACTATACGACATCAGCAAAAAAATCTTGACCAAGAGCTACAAGGTGACATACAACTGTTAATATCTTATATGCTACAGCGGGGGAAGCTCAAAATCCCCATGGCTCAAAAATGACAAGGTAGTCAAAATCCCCTGGATAGAATTAATAAGGTGGTCAAAATCCTCTTGATCAAAATAGAGGGGTAGTCAAAATCCCCTTGATGGGTAGTCAAAATCCCCATGATATACATATGAGGGTGTTCAATCTGGAATGTAATTTTTGTTTTATTTTCTTAAAAAAAGAGGCAGATTCACAAGCATTTATAAAAACCGCAAATTCTGCTACAGCATATATAGTTCGTTGTATAGTTCGTTTCTCTTCCATTCTGTAGATGTAATTGTCCACTGAAGTGCTCTTAATACAGTGTTGGTCAGTGATGTATGGTTTAAAATCTTTTTATAAGTGTCGAACATGCCTTGTTCTGTGGTGGTATTCACCAACCATTCTTAAGAATATTCTTAGATTTTAGCTCAAGAATGAATTCTGAAAAACATACTTAGATTCCATCTTTTGATGTCAAAAATTGCAAGCATGTGGGGACATCTAATATAAAGCCAAATACACTCTCACAATCAATCTTTCTGTCATGATAAACTAGATATCTGAGATTGAAAATTCGATTTTCAAGCTCAAGTCTAAGAATATTCTCATGAATGGTTTGTGAATTATAAATATATGGCAGTGTAACTGGTATTGTCGGAGTGGTGTCTTGTGGTGTAGTTTGTCTTGTCTCCTGCATTTTGTATTATACTGTCTTGTCTTACAAGTATTGTCCCTGTCTTGTCTTTTACTCTCTCATTTCTCCTTCCATGTCTTGTCTGATGTGTCTTCTCTCATTCACTCATGTGCTATGTAAACTAAATGTTTCCGTCGTGCCGATAAGGAAAACAATCGACACGACGTAAAATAATCGGCACGATAGCCTCGGCCCATGTTCAGACAATTTATTTACTTCCGTTGGTGGCTGCGTGGGTACTTTTATAAGGTTTTATAATCTCTTAGCGGGAAAAAATGAGGTAACTTTAACGATATTTTTAAACCAATCGAACTTATTATCAGATATAACATTATAATAGCATTTTACACCACAGTTTTACACAATAATAACGTCTTTATGAGGAAAACCAACACTTTTTTTGTTATAGTGTAAATTTTGTCGGACGTTTTTCATTTCGGATATAAAAATATTTTCAATATTAATCTATGAGAACCAATTTATTTCTCAACATGTGTGAACTCTTTAGCATTGATATTGACATTAGTGATACGAATCAAACTTATTTTCTTTAATAGTGGTACATCTTTGCAACTATTTTGCAGAATTACCTGACATAAATTTCTTTGTTACATGTATGTACAATACGAAGAAAATCAGTGATCTTCTTATCTTCGTAATAGCCAAAATCCATACGTTAACTGACAAAGAGAGAAAAAACATAAAAGAGATAATATATGTGTTGTATTTAAGAGCAGGTTAAAAACAAAGCAGGTATGTATGTAGTGCATATTTTACGAAGCGTCCGGAGGGTCGGGTTTCTTGGTCGATAGCGGGTGACACCAACCTAGTATCACGGCAAACAGCACGCAAGGCGGATGTTGTTTTCTTAATTTTTATTCACACAGGTTCAAAATTATAACAATTAGTCCAATAACAATTACAATGCACATATCAGGGCTAGAATTTAACTTTTTTGTGCACTGGCAATTTTGGCCAGTGCCTAAAATTTCCACTGGCCAAATTTGAAACCAACTAGCCACACCAAATTTCGCAGAAACTTGTAGTCCTAAATGTCTAAATAAACCCAAAGTTAATTGTTTCAAAGCCCATGTGTTATTTATTATGCAATATTAGCTTGTATCTATTTTATAGACAATGGTATCAAGGTTATTATATATGTTAAGGTATTTCAATTTCAAAGCAGTACTTAAAAAATAAAGTTGTCTTTGTTACTTCCTATACTACCATAAATAAATGCATACAATGATATATCATAAATAAAAAAAAAGAAAAGAAAAATGGATTCAACAATAACAAGTATATAGAGACTTACACACATTTCTATATATAGAATTAATATAGCCAATGGCCGTTCGTTTTAAAATTAGATAGATCTAGCCAAGGATGATTGTTTAACATGTGTAAATGTTGTGATAACATAGTTATATAGTTTAATTATTATGGATGATCTGCCGATCGTGTGGTTTCTACAACTAACACACCATTTCGTCATTGTCAAGTGTAAAGCCCTGTGTGATATTGTGATATCGGTTCAATGGAGAAAAAGATGTTATTTTATCAGCCATTTTAACAGCTGACAAAATATGTAAACAATAAATTTGACGGGTTTCAACTTTACATTTATTTAATAGAGTGAGTGCGCGATAGATCAAACTAGACGCAGGCTACTGATTATGTTGTTGACGGGTTTTAACTTGACTAATGAACTCGAGATCAAAAACAATTGGACGCAGTCTTCTCATATTTAACTATTTATATATGGCATTGATAATCGTGCTGCTAGGGGGTAATTTGGCGCGAGAAGCAAAAGAAATTGGGTAAAATTGACAAGAACTTGTTATTTTTACCAGGATAATACTTGTTCATTTTCAAAAATCAATAAAATGAATATAATAAGTAATTTTCTCAATTTGAAATCCACTCGCAAAAAAATGCCAGCTTAAGTAATTTCAACACGCATTTTCAAAATACAGCTCGCATTTTGCGAGTGGCGAGTGCTTAAATTCGAGCCCTGCATATATTTTATGCACAACGTTTCCAATAGCAGAGCTAAATCGTCTCGGTACGGTATACATTCTTTTCGGTAGTTCTCAGGGTTCAAATTTAGACACGCATACTCACTTAAATCGAGTGGAAATTTAGAAAAGCGAGTGACTAAAAAAAGCACTAGTAACAAAATGCCAGTCTAGTCGTTTAGGTCAAAGCGATATTGACTTTGCCGCCAATTTATCCTACCATCGGACCGTGTAAATGGTCAAGGGCATGCGCTGTGTCGTATCATTTTATACAGTTCTCGATATATATATACTGTTGCGTAATCAGTAATTTGACAACTGAGAGTGTATATATATTATCCATTTAAAGTTGAAGAATTGTAACACACAGCGTAGTAGAACATATTGTCCAATCAAAACGTATCCTGTAGACTATTTTGCATAAACAAAGGACCGATGGTCTTATCGAATATTATTGCGCCCCATTTAAAATATTAAATATGTATAGGATGTAAATGCGGTGGATGTCGAATTACGATCTAACCATTTCAAAAGTTTAAACCATAGTATGCATCTTTTCTTAGTTTAATGAGATAATCGTCTGCAATAATTGGGAAATAAAAAAAAGAGTTATTTTTTTTCTGTTCTTTTCGATCATTTAAATTCTTAGGGTGCTTTGTCTGGTTCCCCGCGCGTGATCACTACTGCGCAGTTAATATAAGAATAGCCGGTAAACAGCGATTGAATGCTTTCATTTCCTCTTTCGCAATCATGTCATCGCGAGGCAGGAAAAAACAAACCTTGCCGATCCAAAGTAATACTTTCCGCGGTTATTTTACATCGTCGGAAGTACAGAGTGACTAAATGTGCCGACAGATTATTGAAGATCTCCTGACCAGTGAAATTGTAGACCCAAATGAGCTTGCGAGTGAAATATTAGACGATTTGTTGACACGGATAGTGAAGCCAAAAAAGCACTCTTCTGACGCTGTGAGTACAAAAACGGTAGCCGAATGGAAATTGAAGTATTCGTGGTTAGATGTTACTGTCACGGGGTCTGCTACGGATCGTATGAAATGTAAAATCTGCACAAACATGCAGCAGCAATTAAAACTCACAAATGTATGGGCCACAGAAGGGTCCCCTAACTTTCAGTTATCTGGGATTGTTAGACATAGTCAAAGTGCAGAACACAAGTTTGCATATGCTGCATATGAAAAGCAGAAAATTAAGAGTATGGCTACACATAGTTCTATTGACACTGAGTTAGATAGTGATACCCCAGTGTCATTTGACAATAGTGATATACTGGTTTTTAACACTGTTTACATGGCAGCAAAGTCTGAAATTCCAACCAACACAATAAATCGGTTGCTAGAATTACAGACAAAAAATGGTTTGAACATGAAGTATACCAATCTTAGCTGGGACACACTTAAAGACATGCAAACATCTATTGCTCATGTTCTTCAGTTGGAATTAGTGAATGATATCAAAGCATCTGGTGTGTTTGCTTTAATGTTAGATGAGAGCACAGATGTAACTGTAGACAAGAGACTTACTGTGTGTGTCAGGTTTGTAAAAGGAGGTGAAGCTCAGACCAAAATGTTGTGTAATGTGCATCTTGATGATGGTTGTGCACATACTATTGTGAACTGTATAGCTGAACAGTTTGAAAAATGTGGGATAGATCTTGCAAACTGTACATCACTGGCCACAGATGGAGCTGCAGTTATGTTAGGCAAAAAAACAGGAGTAGGAAAACAATTGATTAGTAAATATGCACCTTATTGTGTGCAAACACACTGCATGGCGCACCGGCTTAATTTAGCATGCACAGACTCTATCAAAAAAAAAAATTCATGTTGAAATTTCGAGAGAAGTTCAATTCACTCTACTTGTTTATAAGCGCTTCCAGTAACTGGACACAGGCATTGAAAAATATCCAGAAAATTCTTGAAGAGCCAGAAGTAACAGTTAAAGAGCCTTACTCTATTCGCTGGCTTGGACTCAGAAATGCAGTCAAGGCTGTATATGAGTGTTTTGCATCAGTCTTAGTGACATTATCCAAATTTGCTGGTGAGAAAAATGCAGTGGCAAAGGGTCTCAGCAAGTACTTTAGCTCCTACAAAGTAGCATTAGTCATAGCTTTTGTTCTGGATATACACAATGAGTTAGCTGTACTGAGTTGTGGTCTGCAGAAAAACAATATTCTCTTCAGTGAAATAAAACCCTTGATAGATGGGACAATTTCTAAGCTCACATATTTTGAGACAAATGATGGAGAATGACATTGAACTATGTAAAAAGACAAAAGTTACCTTAGTTGAATGTTTACAGTGTTTTAGTTCAAAACAGTTAACCTTTCGTTCTTGGTTATTTGAGTCAGGCAGACTGTATAAATAGTTTAGTGTTGTGAAAGGAAGATACCTTTGTTGTGATGACCATGTACATTACCAATATGCAGTTTCAGTTCAAGTAAGGAACAATTTAATTGAATGCAACTAAACTACCTGGTTCAATTTATGTTTTTGGGACAAAATACCCAATTAATTTTATTTCAGGGGGTGATGGTTTTTTCATTACTCAATTGAAATCAGAAATACCCAATTGTTTCAAAAACAGGGGGTAATTACCCAATTGACCAAAACTTTATCTGTAGCTCTGCAATAGTGTCTTATAATTTAAAGCAAATATTTCATGCAGTAAATTTCACACAGTAATTTAAAACTCTATTTTTCTATATCATGTTTCTATATTTATTTTCCTTTTATATACCTGTGTCCAAGACCTGACATATGGAGCACATATTGTAAGTAATGGATTTCACAGGAAATAACACAATAACTTATTGAGACAAGTGATTACCATAACAATGGCTTAGTTTAAAACATATCAAAGTATTAATTAAAATGGTTCACACCTAATCACAATTATGCAAACATGGTTTTGCACCTATTTATGGATAAAAGGAAGTTGAGACATGAGAAATATGCCAGATAAATTAGGGTTTAAATAGTTTTAAATGAAAATAAATGTAGCTTTCTTAATAACAAAGAAATTGCGCTAAATGACAAAAATATTAACACTATTATAATCAAATGGATTATAAAGTTAGAGACACATGTCAAAATACAGAGTTTGTTTTGTTTGAAAAATCATAATGTCATTTTATTTTAAATCAACAATAAAAATAAATCTTACAAAAATTTGTTATTCAATTTTATCTTACGGCATAATACATAATTATCAAAGCACGTTTTTGAACGATTTTTATATTTTTTTATTTGATCGTCCTCTACGTGCATACTACATC
Organism: Panopea generosa; assembly: GCA_029582155.1. Classification (NCBI taxonomy): domain Eukaryota; kingdom Metazoa; phylum Mollusca; class Bivalvia; order Adapedonta; family Hiatellidae; genus Panopea; species Panopea generosa. Next base: position 33,150,482 of record CM055903.1, on the reverse strand, counting down.
CGCTTTTTTATGGGTGGATTTTCCGCACCGATTTCAGTGCGGAAGCCAAAACACTTGTATTGATTAAAATATATAATATCATTAGCAAAAATTCTTACCGGTTGTTAAAAAAACACTTTATATATGTCCATACCGTAAAAATATCCACAAAACTGCACATTTAACACTTAAATAACTTAGTTTTTACATACAATCCTACTTTCAAATCGTGTTTGACAGTTATCATGTGACGCGCACCTTTCAAGCGTCATAGCGATTTGAATAGAAACACTGTAATGGAAGCTCTAAGCGGTAAATTGGAAAGGCAATACTTATCAGGGTAGGCAAATATGCATTATGTTCCGAGAAAGTAACATTTCCTGTCACAGTGTGTATTCAAATTAGACAAACCAATACTTGTGTTTGCGCTTTGACAAAAAAATGACAATATTCATCGCTATTAAAGTTTAGTAAATATTATGTCTGTAGAAGAAATGTTGCTTGTACTTTATAAGTAGAAAATGGATAATAAGATAGTTTACTGTGAACAAAATAGTGTTTAAACTAAATGCTGCCTGTACACTAACATTTCCTTTGGCAAATAATGCAGCCACACACATGACATTGTCTTTCTCCGCATTGCTTCGACTTTGGAATATCTATTATTTTCATATATTTTTTTTTATCGTCTGCTATCGTTTTCATTAGTGATCTTTTGTAAGTGTATTAATGAGATCGACATAATGTTGTCCATTATGGCCACCCATTCCAACCTTCTGCCAATATATCCTAAAACACTTTTAGGAGCTCATCAGTTAACTATAATATCTCTGTCAGGTTTACATACTTCCATGCCGAAAGTTAAGTGTGTGTTCATAAATCTCTGAACATCTTCTATCATAACCGTTGAACGTATAGTAAAAGAGCAAAATTTAATTTTCAAAAGATAACTACATGTACATGCGCTAATAATACACAATGATAATTTTTTTACCATATTAACTAATGTACAACGTTAAGCCAATGTCAAAGAATTGACACCAGTTCCTTGATGCATACGTGACTATTGAAAATAATCTTGTATAGTACTAATGAATTATGGTCAACGATACACTTATTAGCTCTAAATTGGTATCAATCCATATTGCAACTTAAAAAAATATTGCTATAGCTTCGTCAGGGATCTGTGGGTTGAGTAATGCTATACTTCAAGCACGGTTAGAAATTGAATGATACAAAAGTTATTCATTATTTAAAATCATCATTAGGCATTCACAATATAAGAAACTTGTTTTACTGTTATCTTATGACAATTGCCATCTCAACAACAATGTAATATACTGTCAATAAGTAGTTAGAATCATTAAAAATTGTGTGGCCGATACATACGATATCAATTAATTGAAAACTTAGCTATAAATACCCAAACAGATGTAGCTTGTCACCCAATGTTGTTCAGATGGACATTATTTAAAATAATGAAAGCTGCTGAATATTATTGTATTTGATTACAACCCACTATAGATGGCAGACATATCTGGATATTCATGTACAGACTTTAGTATCAATGGTTTACAAGAACACTAAATGTCGTATGCATTCACATGTCCTTTCCACCAATATACACGGTATTGATTACACGCACATCCGTTATAGTCTAAAGAGAAATGGAGTACTTGGATAGGTAACCTTTATATTCTTATTTTTCGACACCCACAGTGCTCCAAGAAAAAAAAAATTGGGGACTAGCCCAGGGCAAGTAGATTGAAAAAATCTACTTGCCCTGGCTGAAAAATAACTTGCCCTGATCAACAGTTTACATGCCCAGATTTTTATTACCAATACACCTCACGGTATAATATGAAATATGTAAACATAGACTTAAATGTATTAATTTTATGTAGGTTAGCTCCCCTTAACATTATGCATGTCTAAATCACAAGTTTTAGAGTTTGAATAAGACCAGGAGAAGTGAGAGAATTTCGGGAGAACTGACTATGTCTCTATCAGTATGTTGTATCTAATCTTTGTTCTTTATTAGCATAAAAAAGATGCTAAATATTCAATCAATCAATCAATCAATTGTTCTTTATTGACTATCATTTCTGTTCTGTCGATTCAGTTGAAGTGTGGGAGAGGAGTATATTTAAAACATTATTTTAAATATCTATCTCTTGTTTTCTAATTATTGCTGTCATAACATACAATATTGGCAATGTCAAGCCTACAAAGCTGTTCAATCTATCCAAGAGAACTTGGCAATATGATAAATAAATGCAGTCTATGATAGCCTTCAAATATCTAGAAAGTGCAACTAGTCAACTATATTTCAAATATTAAAAAAAACACCGACATAATTCACCTTAATTGTTGTTTTTAATACTATATTTAAATCATGCCAAAAAAATATAAGCTGAAACTACACAACCAAAAAGCAATGTTTATTACTATAATACCCCACCCACATTTTTCTTTACCGTAAACTCGATTTCAATATTAACTTTCGTGTTTTCACAGAAGAAAATTTATATACATACAGTTTCAATTATTGTTAATCTACGAAATATTTATAAAATTACCAGAACCTAACACTGACATTTTACATAACGCGATCGATCGCAAATTATCTGCAAAAACATTATCAGATTTTAGAAATCGTTACCATTTTGGCAAAGGGAGGTAATTTTCTACTCTTCTTAATGGAGAATTTGAGAAACACCCATGAATTACGTCATCGTCTATTTTTTTTTTGTCTTTTCTCGGGTCAATCGTACATACTCGGCAAATTCCATCATCTTCGGTATTAGACTCGTAAATAATTGTAGGAACACACCAATTGGTAATTTGCCCCGGCAAGTTACTTCCCGGTATTATCGTAAACAAAAATGGCTGACTTTTCGACGTGCATTCAGTATTCTTTGAACATAATGGAAATTAAACATTCTTTGAAAAAAGAGCAGCTTGAAGCGTTGCAGAATATCTTCAGTCTCCATTTTGAATGTATTCCGGTCATGTGTTAGTCTGGTTCTCGGCAGAAAGGCCGAGTCACAGCAATATGGCGGCCCCCCGTATTATTTCCGAGGTTATTACGTAGTAATAGCCAAGGTGTTCCGAGTGTGCTCGGGTAGGTGGTAAGAAACGTTTTACCTTGGGCATTGATATCCGACCAATCAGAGCGGTTATTAAAAATAGATTACTTTATATTCAAAGCTATCCACCAATCACATTAGAGGAATTAAAATAGATAAATGAATATGCATGAGAGGTTTTCCAAAGTCGCATTATCGGGCATGTGGTATGATAAACACTGCAGGGAGCAATTGTTTATACTCATTAGTTACGGTCTTTAAACAATAGTTTGACCTGTGTCGTATCGAATAGAGATATTTGCAGACCTGTGTATTGTGAAAACTAGCTTGTCCGATTTTTAAGACAAGCCCGACGGGCAAGTAACTTTGAAATAGGCACATGCCCGGATCCAGATTTGACAAGCCCAGGGCATCGGGCTATCCTATTCTTGGAGCACTGACCCATACTTTAATTGACTTGTAAGTGTTTACTTTTGCAAATATTTCACTAATCCCAGCTCTGTGCGCATATATGAAAAAATATGCGTCTGAAAGCAAACATTTAAACAAGTTGATTTAATCAAATTTATTCTGTTTATGTGGGGGTGGGGTGCGGGTAATAAAATATTACAAATTACAAAAAAAATATAATATGACAGAAGAATGTTTTTTTTTCTTATTTGTCTATAACCCATAGAGATATAGAGCGCATGGTCCAGCTGTAGAGCACTGAACCCATGATAGGAGGGTCGCTAGTTCGATCCTTCGCTACAGCTATGTGTGGTGTCCTTGAGCAAGACACTTTTTCCGCATATGCTTTGTACTGGTTCTATCCAGGAAGACTTGGAGCGTGTTTCGTCTAAGTTGTAAGAACTTGTTTCACAATTGAAGTGAAATAAATAAGTTTAAACTAAACTAGAGATATACACGTCCTTGCTATAACCCATTTTTTTGTCTGTAAATTTTTCAATTTAAATCTTATTTTTTTATTTATTCTTCAGCAATAACAAAACACTTAATCATAATAATAATCATTAAAATAATCATAGATTTTAAACTAAAAACATGACGAAATATCGGACAGAAGAAAACTTTCTCATTCCTCTATAACCAATATCACTCACTCCGCCATTGTTTTGATTGGCATGTACATATTTCCACCCAGTAGATTGCATCTAACTCCTCTATGTAAAATGGCTGCTAAATGACAGCGAAACAAGGTAAATTGGAATGTCTTGGTCATATTCACCGTCTATCAAACTACAGAGGACAGTTATTTTGCATAGCACGCATTTACTATATATTATTTTATCAACATAAATCAATGTTTTAAGGAATAAACGATTGTTTACGCAGTATTTGCCTTCGAAAAAGATGTATGTATGTGGTCTAATTTTCCACTTGGTTTTGTTTTGATGGAAATGAGACGTAAAGGGGCTAGTCTCACCCCTATTACGGCGATTATATGAGACTAGTTTCTAGGGGGATACTTCAACCTGGCACACGGCCTGTCTGAACTGATTGGGCTCAATATGCCCAACAGAATTTGTAAATATTCATGTAGTAATGATGACCAACTATAGTTCTATTAGATTTGTTCAAATGGTGTTCCTGGGGTTAAAAATGAACCCGCCAAATTTTGTTTTTACATAGTCCTTAAATGCTTTTAATATCAATAAAAAAGTTTGGGTAGCTGCAATTTTGAGTGATTAGGCCTGATGTATTAAAAAAGTTAATGTGCCTCTTCTACTGTACCTTTTATATTTTGATGTCAGGATTACTTATTGCAATATGTTAAAATGCCCATTTTATAATATTAATGATTATGAAGATCTAACATGATCCTGTAATGAAATATTCTTGCCGTATTAAATTTGTAATCTCAGCTGTTTTGTCTACTTACTAGTATATAATAATAGATGTTTCATAAGAAATGAACAGAAAAACAACCAAATGAATATGGAAGACTTGAGTCAGAATATTGTACTTTGGACAGAGATTGGTATACTTATAAAATACACCAAAACTGAAAAAATATATGGTAAAAGTTCCTAAAAATTTGGGATTGAATCCAGAATTTAATGTGGAAAATAAAAGTAAATTTTTTTTGTTAGTTTGAAAACATTGAGTGTTATGGATGGAATACCTTAAGAGAGATACCAGATAAGCTGCATATTTGCATATTTCACTCAAATAGACTCGTGGAAAACGCAAACAATTTTGTTTTTAATCATACAAGTTACCAGTGTTTTCTCCAGCCCCATTTTTTTGGGGGTCATTGATGATCCACTGACTAAAAATCTGGGGGTCATTTTGAAAATCTTGGGGTCATCAGTTGACTAGTTTTAAACTAAATCAACTTGAATAACTGGTGGTAAAAAAATACATAATTTACTAAAACAGTTCAAATCTCTGTTTCACACAAATTTCTCAATCAAAGCTGCAATTTAAGTTAATAACTTAAAATGAATGTTTCACTTTTCGGCAACAAGTTACAACAACTAGAAACTAGTTGTTTTTATGATCGTGGCCACAGGGCCATGAATTTTTCAAATGTCATGGCCTCAGCTCGATCACCATTATATTTATTATTATATTTATAATGAAAACACTAAAATTATTTCAACAGCTTGTATTTCAGCTGAGCTTCATGTTACTAAGCATTATACTCTTTGGAAAACAAAACTTTGTTGTTGTTTTCTTTTTCCCACAACCATTTCTCTTCTGGTGCATAGCTAGACTCATTTTAGAGTAATGTTACCTTAATATTATAACATTTTAATAGCAACTTAACAAAAATAAGTTAAATTTCTGAAATTATAAAATCATTTTTCAAAATGAATATTATTTTCTAAAAGTTTATTTTCTTTTTTCCATAACCTTTTAAACCTCCGTAAGAAACATAAACGGCGCCGGGAATACCGCCGTAAAAACATGGACCAGCCTATGTTTAAACTGGTATTAAAATGTCGCGCATGCGCGTCTCGATACCTTATAGAAAACAAAATTAAAACTGGGTGTATATCAGTGCTATTGTTGCAGCATACGTTTGTTTTCACTAATTTTGTCTTCAAACTATAATATTGCTTCACGGAAAATTATGTATGTGATCATAATCGTCTATGCGATTGCATCAATATAGTGTTAATAACCAATTAGAGCATTTACGTAACTTAGTAGAACCGCGTGACTGGGGTTTCCCTGAATCAGACCACGTGATCTGCCAAAAACAGCTAGAATTGTAAAACTTAACTCTAAAACCAGCTTGCCGAAACAAATAAGCGTAATTTGAATTTCTGTATTTTTAAGGTTGCGTCATAGTGGACGCACTGAACAAACTTGATTGCGTCAAATGAGATTTAATTGCGTCAAAAACGCAAGAAACACGCTCTGGAGAAAACACTGAGTTACGCATATAGTTTTCCTTTCACTCATAAAATATGTATCCAAACAGCTGTTTCATATTTCCTGTATTTCGGTTAACAGGAAACAGTCAGATAAACTGGTTCTGGGTTATTATGATTCTTACCTCACAAGCTATTAATTACTATTACCAGAGTGATAGTAGAGATGAGTTCCAGTTTATTCAGCCTTCAAATACAGGAATTTGCATATTACTGGTATTCATACATAGTAACAAAAGCGTCTAGGTGATCAAGATTGTGCATTTTGACAAAATGTTGGAAAACGAAAATCTCAGCTTGCAAAAGAAAAAAAACATGCTCTAACCCAAAATCAAAGTACATTTTTTAGGTACTTATTGCCCCCAACACCCATTTCTTCAGTAAGTATTTTTAAACCAATAATATTTGACATTGTCAATGACAAATTAAACCAGTGATTAGAGTTGCAGGCAGCTGCATTTGTGCAAGAAGCAATTAGTTTGTTCATTAAAGAGTTGCAGGCAGCAACATTTGATAAAATACAATGCTTGTTCAAGAACTCGTCTGAGATCTTGTGATTATATAACTGCTGGTCAAGTTTGGTTAAGAACCAGAATCGGAAAAGTACCTTTCTAATACTTTGACCCTTTTGCAAATTAATTTAAATAAGGTGAACATAAACAGAAATTCCAGCCTAATGTGTAGCAATGTCCTTTCTATACATGTTGGAATGTGTATCAATATGTAAATGGTCATCTTTAGATAATGTCTGTTAAAATTTGTTTCTGTGAAACACAAAATATCAAAATTCAAATAGTTATCCTTTATATTATATTCTAATTTGTTTTAAATGCTACAAATATTAAGTTGTCAAAGTAGAGATATGTCATAAGTGTCTTTGTAGAATATGGCATTAGAATGTTTAAGCTAATAGCATGCCAGTTGAAGTTCTTACCGTATATTCCCTAATTAACGCCCCCGGGGGCATTACATTTTACAAGGTGGGGGCGCTTAAAAGATAAAAAAAAGCAAATTTAACAACAGTTAAAAATACAATAAAACCAATAAAGCAATGGCAAAAAACCTTAAATCCGGTTTAAATCTCCGAAAAAGTGGTTCAGAATTATTTGAGAGTGAATCAAATAATCGACATAGGATGAAAAAAAAGCTGAAAATCTGTATGAAATTACTAGTCTGCATACTGGAATATCCGAAATTATGGTCAGTGTACTCTTCACTTTAAATCACTTGGACGCTTGCTCTTATCAACGTGGAACAATGAGCTTTCAGCGTACACAGACTAACCGCATTTTCCGACGTTTTGTAATGTTTTAACCGGCAGACAGTAGTTTTACTAGTATTAAACAGCAAACATGGGGAGTATTTGTTCAACCAAAAGTGGGGGGGCGTTTATTAGAGTGGGGGCGTTTATAAGGGAATATACGGTAGTTATTATAGCTATAATAACTAACCAAAATCGATTTGTGATGTGTCAAAGGACACGGATCAAATGGAGCTGGTGATGTCATCTGAGGAAATTAATTTCTTAATACTTCCCAGAGATTTAACACAACTACTTACTAGTACTTAGTATATTTTACTAGCAACAGTTACTTTTATCAAACTGGGAAAACCCGCACCACTTTCAATTTTCATTACATTTGGTGCCTTTGGCGATGACAGCATATGCCCAAACTTATGACAACTAAAGCATATACCAAGTTTTAATTATTTTAGCATTTTAATTCAGGACATTGGTCCTCCGTGGCAGAGTGGTCCAAGGCTCCATTTCAAGATCACTTACCTGTCATCGCTGAGATCCTAGGTTTAAGTTCTGGTTGTTCCAAAACGGTTGTAAAAAAGTTTGCCAGTTACTTGTGGAAGGATGGTGGTTCTATTCAGATTCATGAATCTCCATCAGTTAAACTGAACTGTTGAAAGGTCTCAAAGTTGTGTTAAATTTCATTAAAAAAATGGGGACATTCATCACAAACTTTGATAACTTTGTCCCCATAAGTCTCACTTTGACCTTCTGAAGGTAACATTATTTTTTCCATCATAAATTACAGAAACACAAGAGGAGGTCGACCTTTCCGTCGGGGACGAGGTGGTCCCCCTATGAGAGGAGGGATGATGAGAGGCGGAATGATGGGGTTCAAACCAGGACCACCGTAAGTAATTTGGTTAAGAGTAGTATCACACTGTATGACAGGATCGTCCATTGTAAAATATCAAACTTTTCCACTTGCAATAACTAAGTGTTACTTTTTAGCTCGTCCTGAGCATTGTGATCTGCCTTTGTCTGTCGTCCGTCCATTGTTAACTTTTGCTTCAAACGACTTTTTCTTTGAAACCATGTGACAGATTTTCATCAAATTTTGTGCATTTTTACACAAAGCTATCTTTTTTATCAGTTTCTTCAAAATTTCAAAAATCTTCTTTGAAAGTGCAAGGCCTGGAGCTTTGATATTTTTCATGAAGTATTATCTAATGTGTTTCTATCAAGTTTGTTCAAGCCATTACCCTAGGGTCAAAATTGGTCCCACCCCTAGGGCATGTCAGATTAACATATAGGGAATTTTACATTTAGTAATTTTCTTCTCAAGAAAGAGAGATAAAATTGTGAAATTTCAAAAATCTTCTTCTCAAAAACTGATGAGCAAAATGTGTTAATATTTGGTTTAAATGCTCCCTATGAATAGGGGTTTCAAAGTTGTTCAAATTAAGGGATTATGTTATACAGGGGTCCCATAAGGGGACTTTGATTTTTACATAGGAATACTATGGGAAAACAGATAATTCTGTTTTTAGCTCTACTGGCAAAGAGGCCAGAAGTGCTTATGCGATGGCGCGTTGTCTGTCGTCCGTCGTCTGTCGTCTGTTAGCAGCACTTTCTCTGAAACCACTAGGCCAATTAATCTGAAACTTCACATGGGTGTTTCTGTTGCATAGGAGACTATACAGAAGATTTTTTTTTTTCAATCTGAAATTCAAGATGGCTGCCATTACTAAAAATAGTCCAAAACTTCAAAAATCTTCTTCTCATGAGCGGCCCAACAGATTTTCAAAATGTTTATGTAGTTATGATGACCAACTATAGTTTTGTTAGATTTGTTCAAATTGTTTCCCTAGGGTTAAATATGACCCCGCCGCTAGGGTTCAATTAGGGGACACATGTCATTATAATATTTTTTTTAGAATGGAAATGATTTTGCCTATATCTTCACAGAAACATTGTTTGGTGAAGGGATTCAGATTTGTAAAAATGACTGGGTTCCACTGTCTTAAATGGTCAGGAAGGGCCCCAAAAGGGTAAAAATTGGGAATTACTAAATTCGTTTTCTTAAGAACCGGTATGTAAGATTTGTTCATATTTTGCATAAATTATCCCTATGTGTAGGGGTTTGATTGCAGATAAGAATTTAGGGGCTAAAATTTATAGGGGCCCTGTAAGGGGACTTAGAACTTTACATAGGGATACTATGGGAAAACAGAAAATTCTGTTTTTCTTTCATCTGATTCTAAAACCACTAGGCCAGTTAACCCTTTAATCCATAGTTACATGTTTTCCAGCACCAATCACAGAAGGCCTTTGAAAACAGTGCAGGAAGAGTTCAGATTGCTCGTAACAAGCAATCTGAACACTTCCTGCACTGTTTTCCACTCTGTCAGTTAAAATAATCATAATTCACCCATTGCTGATATGTGGTGAATTAATGCTTTCAATATTAGAGGTGTCTAAAGGCGTCTTTTTGAAGTAAAGGGTTAAACTGAAACTTCACATGGGTGTTTCTATTGCAAAGGAGACTATAACGAAAAAAAAAAAATTTTCGATCTGAAATTCAAGATGGCCGCCATTACATAAAATAGTCCAAAACTTAAAAAATCTTCACCTCATGAACGGCCCAACAGATTTTCAAAATGTTTATGTAGTAATGATGACCAACTATAGTGAAGGAGGTTAAGATTTGTAAAAATGACTGGGTTCCTATGTCTTAAGGGGTCAGGAGGGGCACCAAAAGAGTACAAATTGGGAATTAGTAAAATTGTTTTCTTAAGAACCGGTATGTCAGATTTGTACATATTTGATATAAATTATCCCTAAGTGTAGGGGTTTGATTGCAGATAAGAATTTAGGGGCTAAACTATATAGGGGCCCTGTAAGGGGACTTTGAATTTTACATAGGGATACTGTGGGAAAACAGAAAATTTTCTTTTTTTTCCCATTTATTCTGAAACCACTAGGCCAATTAAATTGAAACTTCACATGGATGTTTCTATTGCATAGGAGACTATACAAAAGATTTATTTTTTCTATCTAAAATTCAAGATGGCCGATGTTTCTATTGCAAAGTAGAATTTCAAAAAGTGCTATGGCTACTATGAGTCAGTAGAGCGTCTTCAGGCCCTCTTGTGTTATTTTCAAATTTATACCAGTTAAAAGAAGAAACCATCATGTCTGATTATGTTTTAGGTTAAATTATCACCTTGTGCTTTTACCAAAAAGAAGTACCATTTTGAAACTTTGAAAATCATTATAATAATACAGTCTCACCGCTGATTAAATAGCTATCATTGGTTTCAGCAAACAGATTTCACATTTGCTTGTCACATTAGACAGGGTGTCATAAATTAAATACAGTCACATGAAAGGGTGTCATTATAGATTATACACAGTCTCATAAGGCAGGGTGTCATGATAAATTATACACAGTCATATAAGACAGGGAGTTGTTATATAGAGAGGGTAGTTCAACCAGTTTGGACTGTATTCAATATTAAATAAAGATTTATAATGTGAATTGATGCATTGTCTTGTAGATTCCGAGCTTTTATTCCACACATCCCGTTCGACTTAACCCAGTGTGAGACCAGCTTTCCTGTTGCCAGGGCAGCCACAGATGAAAAAAATCTTACAGATGTAAGTCTTCAATCTAAATAATATATGTCACTCAAGGGTATGATACTACAGAAGATCTAGGGAACAGATACAGCTTCTCCCCCTAAATTTTATATTTTCAAAATTGATCTCTTTTACTTATTATGATCAAACTTGAATGTTAAAATGCATTTTGAAGAAAAGAGAGGTGGGTGAAAATATAATAGAATTTTGCTATAATATTTTCACCCCACCTCCCCTGCCCCCTCTTAAAAATACTCTTTTATCCCAAGTGATTATCTACACTATAATGACTATACTTGAACAATCAAAAGTAATCATATTGAGATAGTAATGAAAGGTATTTTGTAAGAAAAGAGGGACGGGTGAAAATTTTATAGCCATTATATTTCCCTCCCCAACCGCCCCCATTCCCGCCCCATCTACCCCAATTTTGACAAACTATACTGGAACAAACAAAAGCAATCTAATTGAGATAGTAACCAAATGTATTTTGTAAGAATAAAGGGGCGGGTAAAAATAATATAGCCATTATATTTTAACCCCCCATCTATCCCCCCCCCCACCCCCCATTTTTCATATTTTAAAAATTATAATTTGATTCTCTCTTCACTTTAATGACAATCTATCCTCCAACAAGTACAAATTATCTTCTTCAGATAGTCATAGCCATTATACTTTCACCCTCTCATGACAAAAAAAATCTTTCATCTGAAGTTTCATTATTTTAAATGATAACTTGATTATTATCTTCACTTTAATGACAAACTATACTGGAACAAACAAAAGCAATCTAATTGAGATAGTAACCAAGTGTATTTTGTAAGAATAGAGGGTCGGGTGAAAATATTATAGCCTTTATATTTCCACCCCCACCCCCAAAATCCACCCCAATTTTCATATTTTAAAAATTATAATTTGATTCTCTTCACTTTAATGACAATCTATCCTCCAGCAAGCACAAAATAATTATCTCTAAAGTTTCATTATTTTTAAATGATAGTTTGATTATCTTCACTTTATTGACAAATTATAATGGAACAAAAAAAAGCAATCTAATTGAGATAGTAATCAAATGTATTTTGTAAGAATATAGAGGCGGGTGAAAATATTATAGCCATTATATTTTAAACCCCCCCCCCCCCCCCCCCCCCAACACACACACACAATTCCACCCAAATTTTCATATTTTAAAAATTATAATTTAATTCTCTTCACTTTAATGACAATCTATTTAAACAAAGCAAACATACTTTTGTCTGATTAAGCATATTAACATATTATAAGTCATACTATTGAAGGTAATCAACTAAAATTGAAATAAGAACTTGAAGATTGGATAGATGAGATGAGTGTTGGGGAGAAAATATAATGGCTATAATATTTTCACCCACCCTTCTTTCCTCATCAGATAAATTATTTAAACGAAGCAAACATATTCTTTTGTCCGATTAAGCATAAGTCATACTATTGAAGGTAGCCAATTAAAATTAAAATAGAAACTTAAAGTTTGGATAGATAAGTGTGTGAGTGTTGGGTGGGGGTGGGGGGGGGGGGGGGGGGGGGGGGGAATATGATGGCTATTACATTTTCACCCATCCTTCTTTCCTCATCAGATAAATTATTTAAACAAAGAAAACATATTCTTTTTTCTGATTAAGCATATTAAGTCATACTTTTGAAGGTAATCAATTAAAATTAAAAGATACAAACCTTGAAGTTTGGATAGATGAGACGGGGGTGGGGGAGGATATAATGGCTATTATATTTTCACCCAACCCAATGTTGTTTTTTTTCTTTTAAGTTTACTTCATCATCAATACAACTGTAATGTTTTTTTTATCATAATAAGAAGTCATGTTCATTTTTAGCTCTACTGGCCAAAGGCCAGAAGTGTTTATGCGATGGCGCGTTGTCTGTCGTCCGTCGTCTGTCATCTGTTAGCAGCACTTTCTCTGAAACTACTAGGCCAGTTCAACTGAAACTTCACATGCATGTTTCTGTTGCATCGGAGATTATACCGAAGATTTTTTTTTTTTATCTGAAATTCAAGATGGCCCCTGTTACTAAAAATAGTCCAAAAATTAAAAAATTTTCTTCTCATGAACGTCCCAACAGATTTTCAAAATGTTTATGTACTAATGATGACCAACTATAGTATTGTTAAATTTGTTCAAATGGTGTTCCTAGGGTTAAATATGATCCCGCCCCGAGGGTTCAATTAGGGGACACATGTCATTATATATATTTTTTTTTTTTTTTTTTAAATGGAAATGATTTTGCCTATATCTTCACAGAATATTGTTTGGTGAAGGGATTCAGATTTGTAAAAATGACTGGGTTCCACTGTCTTAAATGGTCAGGAGGGGCCCCAAAAGGGTAAAATTGGGAATCATAAAATCGTTTTCTTAAGAACCGGTATGTTAGATTTGTTCATATTTGGCATAAATTATCCTTATGTGTAGGGGTTTGATTGCAGATAAGAATTTAGGGGCTAAAATTTATAGGTGCCCTGTAAGGGGACTTAGAATTTTACATAGGGATACTATGGGAAAACAGAAAATTCTCTTTTTCTTTCATCTTATCTGAAACCACTAGGCCAATTAAACTGAAACTTCACATGCATGTTTCTGTTGCATTGGAGACTATACAGAAGATTTTTTTTTTTCGATCTGAAATTCAAGATGGCCGCCATTACTAAAAATAGTCCAAAACTTAAAAAATCTTCTTCTCATGAACGGCCACACAGATTTTCAAAATGTTTATGTAGTAATAATGACCAACTATAGTATTGTTAGATTTGTTCAAATGGTGTCCCTAGGGTTAAATATGATCCCGCAACGAGGGTTCAATTAGGGGACACATTATAATATTTTTTTTTTTTTATTTTTTTTTTAAATGGAAATGATTTTGCCTATATCTTCACAGAAGCATTGTTAGGTGAAGGAGTTTAAGATTTGTAAAAATGACTGGGTTCCACTGTCTTAAATGGTCAGGAGGGGCCCTAAAAGGATAAAAATTGGGAATTACTAAAATCGTTTTCTTAAGAACCGGTATGTTAGATTTGTTCATATTTGGCATAAATTATCCCTATGTGTATGGGTTTGATTGCAGATAAGAATTTAGGGGCTAAAATTTATAGGGGCCCTGTAAGGGGACTTAGAATTTTACATAGGGATACTATGGGAAAACAGAAAATTCTCTTTTTCTTTCATCTATTCTGAAACCACTAGGCTAATTGAACTGAAACTTCACATGCATGTTTCTGTTGCATAGGAAACTATACAGAAGATTTTTTTTTTTTTCGATCTGAAATTCAAGATGGCCGCCGTTACTAAAATAGTCCAAAACTTAAAAAATCTTCTTTTCATGAACGGCCCAACAGATTTTCAAAATGTTTATGTACTTATGATGACCAACTATAGTTTTGATAGATTTGTTCAAAAGGTGTCCCTTGGGTTAAAAATGTCCCTGCCCTGATATTTCTATTGCATAGGAGAATTTCAAAAAGTGCTATGGCCACTATGAGTCAGTAGAACGTCCTCAGGCCCTCTTGGGCCTCTTGTTGAAAAAGATATTAGAGGGTGGTGGGTGAAAAGATATTGACTCTTTCTTCATCAGGCCATCATTAAAAAATTGTTTGTTTGTAGTGCCATGACCCAAACTTTTTAGTGTGGGTAGGTAGGATATTTTTTTTTTTTTATTGTGAGTGCACGTAAATTTAGTCTTAGTATATTGGTAACTGTGTTGTTATCATGTATCTGTGATATGTACCTATTGGCTATTAACACTCTTCTGCACTATGCTAACCTGCTTTCTAACATATCTGCATGGGTGGTGGTCTTCGCATTACCATTTCAGCCATTTCCCAGACAACCATAGTGATTATGGATCTGGTGGTTCAGGTTAGACACAGACCACTGCACATAAGACACTTTAAAAAATGCAGGACATCAAATAAGAAAATATATTTTATCACGTTTGAAACTGAAATTGTAATATGCTTCATGTGACTTTTTTATTTTTAAATTCAGAACTTCTATGACAAATACTGACACATTTATTTATAAGTGTCTTTGTTGAAAACAGTGAGACAACTTAGATTGTTCTACTAGTTTATAGTAAAATAGTGTCTATTTTGAAGCACGTTGTGATAACCTTACCTTACTTTACCTTAAATAGTTGTATTACTTCATTTACAGTAAGTACACCACAAGCTTTAAACGTTATGATTATGCAATAAACATTAGGTTTGGTTTATATATATATCAATTTTGTTCCGAATACAAACAGCTTGGGGTAAACATAACAAGAGTTGTCACAAGACAACAAAGCTCGCCGATTGGATAAAACTAGCCACCCATGCAAAGATTAAGATTGGAGGCAAATACCAAAACTAACGCACCAAAACGCAAAAGTTTAACCTGGGTGTCTCGACGAAAAATTAAGTCCAAAAGGGCCATAACTCTGCCAAAATGAAACCCCGAATTGGTTCTTGTCTGTGTGTTTCATTGGTGATGGTGAACAAACATGTGAAGTTTCATTCATATCTAAAGAGTGGTTGCATAGATATCTTACCTGATAAAAAACTTTTACCTGAAAAGTTGAAAAAGAGCCATAACTCTGCCAAAATGCAATCCAGAGTTATGGTTCTCGTCCCTGTGTGTTCCATTGATGATGGGGAATACACATGCAAAGTTTCATTCATATACAATGAGTGGTTGCATAGATATCTTACCTGATAAAACTATTTAACCTGAAAAATTAAGTCGAAAAGGGGCCATATTAAACTGTGCCAAAATGAAATCCAGAGTTATGGTTATTGTCTGTGTAAGTTCCATTGATGATGGTGAACACACATGCGAAGTTTCATTCACATTTAATGAGTGGTTGCCTAGATATCTTAAACGCAAAAGTTTAACCTAGGTGTCTACAGACGACACCGACGACAACGCCCGGGTCATGACAATAGCTCTCCTTGGACTTCATCCCGGCGAGCTAAATCATAATTCTCCATAACATGTCAAACGAAAAATGACCGTTAATCTTCCTGAGACCGAGAAATATTCAGAAGACCGAAAAGCCTGATTTTTAAACCGGTATTAAAAAGCTGCGCATGCGCGTCTCGATACCTTATGAAAAGTGTCCTTGAAGACTAAACACGAAATTGCGTGATTAAGCTATCGTTGATAACGTTAAATGTCAAATTTACAAATGATATTAACAGCAATGAAATATAAAAAGAATAAATGCTGTAACGACTTTGGATCATTATTTATTTTACCGTTTTTAGATTGTTTATTTTTCAATCTCGGCCAAAAAGTTTACTCGTCCAACGGACTAGTTACTGGTAAAAATCACTCGTCCGAAGACAAAAAACAGTCATCAGGACGAGCGGACGAGTGCTTTTGCCAGCCCGTGTAATGTAATTTTTAATTAAACAAGTACTTGTGTCGGTGGTTTTATTCATAAAGTTAACAGACACTGAAAATGTCACTTCATTGAGGCTACATTTAACCTTCGCGGGAGCGGACATTTTGAGACGGATACCGAACGCGCTAGTTGCGGAAAGGTAAAAAAATAAATGGAAAGCACACTTTTCAATGGAACGGACAAAAATTGCGGGAAAAAAATGTTTCCCCTCAAAGAGCTATAAAAAATTTTGAGTCGGGACCATTTTGATGGGTCAGTCGGGGCACTACAAACAAACAATCTTTTAATTATGGCCTCAGATGAAATATTTAAACAAAGCAAACATATTCTTTTGTCTGATTAAGCATATTAAGTCATACTATTGGAGGTAATCAATTAAAATTGAAATAAAAACTTGAAGTTGGGATAGATGAGATGAGGGTGTGTGTGGGGGGCTATAATATTTTCACCCACCCCACATCCCCTGTTATTTTTTTCTTCTAAGTTTGTTTCATCATAAGTACAACTGTAATGCTTTCTTCATCATAATAAAAAGTGTTAAAATATAAGGCGGTGGTGGGTGAAAATATACTAGCTATAATATTTTCACCCGCCCTTCTTTCCTCATCAGATAAATTATTTCAGTAAAGCAAATATATTTTTTGTCTGTTAAAGCATGTAAGTACATACTATTGAATGTAATCATTTAAAACTGAAGTTGGGATAAATTAAATGAGTAGAAGGGGGTGAAAATATAATAGCTATAATATTTTCACCCCTCTCTGTTATTTTTATATTTTAAGTTTGCTTTATCATAAATGCAAGTTTTATGGTTTCTTTATGATAATAAGTAGATGTGTTCATTTTTTTAAAAATATAAATTGGATGGGGTAGGGGGTTGGGGGTGATATTATACGGGTGAAAATATTATCTGGTAATAGTTGTAAAAATAATTGTTTTTAATGCTCTACCTGCCCGCTACACATTGCAGCTACCCAAACTGTTTTTATTGACTTAGAAAGCATCGTTGTTTTTTCTTTAATGAATAATGTCCATTTTTAGCTCTACTGGCCAAAGGCCGTAAGTGCTTATGCGATGGCACGTTGTCCGTTGTCTGTTAGTAGCATTTTCTCTAGGCAAATTAAACTGAAAATTCACATGGATGTTTCTATTGCATAGGAGACTATACAGAAGATTTTTTTTTTTTTCGATCTGAAATTCAAGATGGCCACTGTTACTAAAAATAGTCCAAAACTTAAAAAATCTTCAAAAATTTTCTTCTCAACAACTGGTCAGTCAAATATGTTCATATGGATTATCCCAATGAGTATGGGTTTAAAGTTTGTACAAATCTACTTGCCCTGGCTGAAAAATAACTTGCCCTGATCAACGGTTCACATGCCCAGATTTTTATTACCAATACACCTTGCGGTATAATATGAAATATGTAAACATAGACTTAAATGTATTAATTTTATGTAGGGTTAGCTCCCCTTAACATTATGCATGTCTAAATCACAAGTTTTAGAATTTGAATAAGACCGGGAGAAGTGAGAAAATTTCGGGAGAACTGACTACGTCTCTGTCAGTATGTCCAACTTATTATATTGTATTTAATCATTGTTCTTTATTAACTATCATTTCTGTTCTGTTGATTCAGTGGTAGAGTGGGAGCAGGAGTTTATTTAAAACATTATTTTAAATATATTTTCTCTTGTTTTCTTATTATTGCTGTCATAACATACAATTATGGCAATGTCAAGCCTACAAAGCTATTCAATCTCTCCAAGAGAACTTGGCAATATGATAAATAAATGCAGTCTATGATAGCCTTCAAATGTCTAGAAAGTGCAACTAGTCAACTATATTTCAAATATTAAAAAAAACCACATGTATAATTCATTTTAATTGTTGGTTTCAATATTATATTTAAATCATGCCAAAGAAAATTATACGCTGAAACTACACAACCAAAAAGCAATGTTTATTACTATAATACCCCACCCACATTTTTCTTTGCAATAAACTCAATTTAAATATAATCTTTCACGTTTTCACAGAAGAAAATTTATATACTTACAGTTCCAATTATTGTAAATCTACGAAATATTTAAAAAATTACCAGAACCTAACGCTGACATTTTACATAACGCGATCGATCGCAAATTATCTGCAAAAACATAATCAAATTTTAGAAATCGTTTTTTTTTGTCTTTGCTCGGGTAGGTGGTAAGAAATATACGACCAATCAGAGCGGTTATTAAAAAATAGATTAATTTATATTCAAACCCATCCACCAATCACATTAGAGGAATAAAAATAGATAGTTGAATATGCATGAGAGGTTTTCCAAAGTCGCATTATCAGGGCATGTGGTGTGATAAACACCGCAGGGGTCAATTGTTTATACTGATTAGTTACGGTCTTTAAACAACAGTTTGACCTGTGTCGTATTAAATAGAGATATTTGCAGACCTGTGTATTGTGAAAACTAGCTTGTCCGATTTTTTAAGACAAGCCCGACAGGCAAGTAACTTTGAAAAAGGCACATGCCCGGATCCAGATTTGACAAGCCCTGGGCATCGGGCTATCCTATTCTTGGAGCACAGTCTTGTATTTATAGGACCCTGTAAGGGGACTGAGTTTTATATAGGAATACTATTGGAAAATGGAAAATTCTCTTTTTTATCATTCATTTATTTTATTCAGTTTGAGTTTTCGAAGCAACTTCTAGTCATAACATATATGATTTTGTTCGATTCAAAGGATTAACTTTTTAACAGGGGCCAGGTGGGGTCACAAAATGATTAAAATTGAACATTGTCATAAATCTTATTTTCACCGGTCAGTCAAATTTGTTCATATTTGATATAAATTATCCCTATGATTAAGAAATCTTAAGTTAGCTAAAAAAAAGTTTACATTACTGACCTTGACCTATTTAATGGACTTTCTTGCCTGAGCCCAACCAAAACCCCCACACCTGCTGCCTATTTTTTTAGCTCTATACCGAAGATTTTTTTTTTCGATTTGAAATTCAAGATGGCCACCGTTACTAAAAATAGTCCAAAACTTAAAAAATCTTCTTCTCATGAACGGCTTAACAGATTTTCAAAATGTTTATGTAGTAATGATGATCAACTATAGTTCTGTTAGATTTGTTCAAATGGTGTCCCTAGGGGTAAAAATGACCCTGCCCCGAGAGTTCAATTTGGGGACACATGTCAATATAATATAATATATATATTTTTTTTTAAATGGAAATGATTTTGCCTATATTTTCACTAAAGCATTGTTAGGTGAAGGAGGTTAAGATTTGTAAAAATGACTGGGACCCTGTGTCTTAAGGGGTCAGGAGGGGCCCCAAAAGGGTTCAAATTGGGAATTAGTAAAATTGTTTTCTTAAGAACCGGTATGTCAGATTTGTACATATTTGATATAAATTATCCCTAAGTGTACGCTTTTGATTGCAGATAAGAATTTAGGGGCTAAAATATATAGGGGCCTTGTAAGGGGACTTAGAATTTTGCATAGGGATTCTATGGGAAAACAGAAAATTCTCTTTTTTTTTCATTTATTTTGAAACCACTATGCCAATTAAACTGAAACTTCACATGGATGTTTCTATTGCATGGGAGACTATACACAAGATTTATTTTTTCTATCTAAAATTCAAGATGGCCGATGTTTCTATTGCATAGAATTTCAAAAAGTGCTATGGCCACTATGAGTCAGTAGAGCGTCCACAGGCCCTTTTGGGCCTCTTGTTTCTTTTTTTTTTTAATTTTTATTTTGTACTCTGCCCCATTTCAACTTTGTTACCTACCCAAAGACCTACACCCCCATCCATCCCCGCCCATTTTTTAAATTTTTTTAATTTTTGTTTTGTATTAAATCAAATACTCTGCCCCATTTAATCTTTGTTACTGACCCCAAGACCTTCACCCCTACCATTCCACCCAAATCCCCACTTTTTTCTCTTTTTTTTATGCCCTCCAAAAAATTTTTTGGGTGGCATATAGTAATCGCAGCGTCCACTCATCCTTCCGTCGGTCCGGGCACACAAATGGGTAGTTAAGTGTTTAGGGTTTAGGGTTAATAATTTTTATGGACAGATGAAAAGCAGTTGAAAATAATTACGTGGCTGTTTCTAGCCACTTAAAAAACAGCATTTATGTGGCTTTTTTTCTTTTATGTGGCTAAAATTATCTAAAATTTAGCCACACAAGTAATAAGATTGACGTATGTCCCTGTGTCCGGTATTTCGTGTCCGGCCTGTAACTTTGTCATGTATAGATGGATTTTATTCATACTTGCAACAAATGACCAACATAACATGATGACGTGTCGCGAGTAAGACCCAAGCCCGTACCTCAAAGGTCAAGATCAGAATTTGAGTTTGTTTTACAACACTTTGAGTTTGTGTGAGATTTCCTTTCTGGCCTGTAACTTTGTCATGCATAGATGAATTTTAATGATACTTGCTACAAATAATCAACATAAGATCATGACATGTTGCTAGTAAGACCCACACCCGTACCTCAAAGGTCAAGGTCACAATTTGAGTTTGTTCGACAACACTTTGAGTTTGTGTGAGATTTTGTGTCCGGTCTATGACTTTGTCATGCATAGATAAATTTTAATAATACTTGCTACAAATGATCAACATAACATTATATCATGTTGCTAGTAAGACCCACATCTGTACCTCAAAGGTCAAGGTCATAATTTGAGTTTGTGTGAGATTTTGTGTCTGGTCTGTGACTTTATCATGTATAGATGTTTTTTTTTTTAAATACTTGCTACAAATGATCAACATAACATGACGTGTCGCGAGTAAGACCCATACCTATACCTCAAAGGTCAAGGTCACACTTTGAGTTTGTTTGACAACACTTTCAGTCTGTTTGAGATTTCGTGTCTGGCCTGTTACTTTGTCATGCATAACATGACGATGTGTTGGGCGTTACACCCAGAATCCCACTTCAAAGGTCAAGGTCACAAATTAACTTTGGTTGATGACACTATCAGTCTGATTGAGTCATCATGTCCGGTCTGAAACTTTCTCACCTATGGATAAATTTCAAAAACACTTGGCTCAATTCATCAATATGACATTACAAAGTGTCACGTGTAAGACCCACATGCGTACCTCAAATGTCAAGGTCACACTTTGAGTTTGTTTGACAACACTTTCAGTCTGTGTGAGATATCTTGTCCAATCTATAACTTTATCATCTATGGATATATTTTAAAAACAGTTGGCTCAGTTGATAAACATTACATAATTAAGTATCGCATGTATGACCTTTCCTCAAAGGTCGATGTCGCACTTTCAATTTGTTTGATATTGCGTGTCTGGTCTGTGACTTTGTCTTTAACTTGGCTCATTTTATCAAGATGACATGACGACGTGTCATAAGCAAAACCTAGACACGGTCACACTTTGAGTATGTATGACAACACTTTGAATCTGTTAAAGATTTCAAGTCTGTCCTTTAACTTTATCCTATTTCAAAAACACTTGGCTTGATTTATCAATTGATCAACAATTGATCTGTAACTTATATTTAGGGATTTTAAAATAGCTTGACACAAGTGATCAGCATGTCATGATAATGTTTCACCTGCATTACATCAGATGTCAAGGTCAAGGTTACACAAAGGTCAAGGTCATGCTTTAATGTAAAAAAAAAAATGAAATTGCATGTCTAGTCAAAAACATTAGTCCATCATTACTCCTGATATTCATGGATACATTGCTACCTATTATATCATATATTGTTAATTTTCACAGACCATTTGGGGGGCATGTGGCACTTAACAGTGACATTTCTTTCAGTCCCCCCCCCCCCCCCCCGCCCAATTTTTTTTTTAAATTTTGTTTTGTATTAAATCAAATACTCTGCCCATTTCAACTTTGTTAACTACCCAAAGACCCCCATTTGCCCCATCCCCGCCCATTTTTTTTTTTTTTAATTTTGTTTTGTATTCAATTAAATACTCTGCCCACACCCCATCCCCGCCTATTTTTTTTTTTATTTTTTTTTTATTTTTAATTTTGTATTGTATTTAATCAAATACTCTTCCCCATTTTAACTTTGTTACCTACCCAAAGACCCTCACCCTTATCCTCCCCACCCATCCCCATCCCTTTCCATATTTTTTTTTTTTTTTTTTAAATTTTTGTTTTGTATTAAATCAAATACTCTGCCCCATTTCAACTTTGTTACTGACCTCAAGGACACCCCCACCCTCCAACTGTTTTCTTAAAATTTTGTTCTGTATTGAAGTACTATCCCTTTTCAACTTTGTTACCAACCCCAAGACACACTCTTCCTCCAACTTTTTTTTTATTGTATTACACTAAACATCCTGTTTATTTAACTTTAGCACATACACCCCCACATCCACACCCAGATTTCAAAATTAAATTAAATACATTTCGGCTAAAGTACTGGCTAGCTAGCCTTAGCCAGACATATGCATAGTGTATATTCTGCCCTTATAGTCCTACTTGCACACACATGTATCTACTATTTTGCTGATATGAAAAATGGTTTCATTCATACAGATTTATCTGTTTTTCTGATGGTACATTATAATATACTGTTCTGTGATTGACAAGGCTAGAATAGTCGAGTGAAGGAGGAATATACCTTTTAAATTATTTTCGAAATCAGTGGAATATTTGGTATGTAATGAAACTAGAAGTAATTTCCAATTTGAATATGCTTTTTTTTTGCGGTAAATATAACACTTCTTTACGTATGACGTCGTAAACATGGCCATGTTTGGTCTTTTTGACGTCCTGATTTAAAGCAGCAGAATCGCGTATTTGTCGACCTCAGTCAAGTTATACCGTATGTACAGAATCGAAACACATATCACCACGTACACATTCAACGGAAGCCGTTTTTACGAAAAAATCGAGAGAAAAAATAGAGTCCGTTTTTCGCTAGTATTTTCAAAATGTGGCGTTCGTCATAATTTTTGCATCTGTAAATCCATACATCCGTCAAATGTGTACATGGTGATATATGTTTCTATTCTGTGTATTAGGAATAACTCAACTGAGGTCGAAAAAATACGCGATTTTGCTGCTATACATTGGGACGTCAAAAAGGCTGAACATGGCCAAGTTTACGATGTCACATATAAATATATATTCTATTGACCGCTGAAAAAAATACATATTCATATTGGAAATTTCTTATTGTTTCATAATATACTAATTGAACCACTGATTTAGAAAATAATTTAACCTTAATCAACCGCCGAAAATCTTATGGAAAACGTGTAGAATTATGTAGTATGTTGACGTCTTTTTTGACGTAGGGTGGAGTTAAATAATTAAAAATCAAAAAAAAATCTAGTTTGTCAATTGTTCTAAAAATCTCACAATCACTGTGAAGCATATTGTTAGAAATCACATAAAAATTATTCCAGAATCGCTCGGTTTGTTTTTTGGTAATTTTGATTTGAAGCATTTTTTTCGAAAAAATCGAAAAAAATGATGATTTCCGTTTTTCGCAAATATTTTCAGAACTTGGCGTTCGTCGTAATTTTTGCATATGTAAATTCATATATCCGTTGAATGTGTACGTGGTGATATGTGTTTCGATTCTGTACATTCGGTATAACTTGACTGAGGTCGACAAATACGCGATTTTGCTGCTATAAATTTGGACGTCAAAAAGACCAAACATGGCCATGTTTACGACGTCATAGGTAAAGAAGTGTTATATTTACCGCAGAAAAAAAGCATATTCAAGTTGGAAATTACTTCTAGTTTCATTACATACCAAATATTCCACTGATTTCGAAAATAATTTAAAAGGTATATTCCTCCTTAACACTGTTCTTCGACATCTCTATTTCTTTTGCTCATAACAAAACACTAAGAGTGGGTGATTGAAGTTCTGACAAATTAAGGGGCTTGGTTGTATAAGGGTTCTGTACAGGGACAATGTATTTTTTTTTTTAACATATGAACGGTATGGGAATTTAAAGTACCGTATATTCCCTTATAAAACGCCCCCTCTCTAATTAAAGCCCCCCACCTATTTTTCTGAAAAAATAAAATGAATATGCCAGTTGAGTGCGTATTCGTCCATCTTTCCCTGATTGATTATTTTGTTACACAGACAACTATTAGCGGAGTGTTTATTACCTTTGAACTCTTTAACCCATTGTTTATATCTTGGGAGACCACTTTTGGTTGAATAAACACTTCCCCATATTTGCCGTTTAAAACTAGTAAAAATGCCGTCTGTTGATTAAAACATTACAAAACGTCGAAAAATGCGGTTAGTCTGTGTACGCTGAAAGCTCATTGTTCCACGTTGATAAAACTAAGCGTCCAAGTGATTTAAAGTGAAGAGTACACTGACCATAAATTTGGATATTCCAGTATGCAGACTACTAATTTCATACAGATTTTCAGCTTTTTTTCATCCTATGTCGATTATTTCATTCACTCTTAAATAATTCTGAACCACTTTTTCGGGGATTTAAACCGGATTTAAGTTTTTTTTCAAAGGCTTTATTGGTTTTATTGTATTTTTAACTGTTGTTAAATTTGCTTTTTTTTTATCTTTTATAAACGACCCCACCTTGTAAAATGTAACGCCCACAGGGGCGTTAATAAGGGAATATACGGTATTTCCTTTTCATAGCAATTAAATTTTATATTCAGTATGGGTGTGGTGGGGGTATTTATCATTAATGACCCTCCAAAGAGGGTAAATATTGTGGAATTTCAAAAAGTGCTATGGTTACTTTGAGTCAGTAGAGCATCCTCAGGCCCTCTTGGGCCTCTTGTTATTCAAAATGACTATAAAAATCAAAATCTGGTATAAAAAAAGCCAATCAACTACCTACATGAAAATATTATCACAGGGCGAAAGCCAATATTGTCCCATTGGTGCAATAAGGTACCAAGTGTATATAAAATAAGAAGGCACTTGGTACCTTCTTGCACCAATGGGACGAATTATGTGCTTTTTCACACCCTTGTATAGTGTACATACAATTCAGCACCCGTGAACACATGATACAGCATCCCTGAAACTAAATAATCTTAGATGATGTTACACACTATGGATTATCTTGTTACATAATATTATATAAATTTGAATGTTTTAGTACGTTTGTTATTATACCCCCGACAAACGAAGTTTGAGGGGGTATATTGGAGTCACCCTGTGGTCGGTCTGTCGGTCGATCAGTCTGTCCGTTGCAATTTTCCTTGTCCAGAGCATCACTTGAAAAGTACTGGATGGAATTTCATCAAACGTCATACAATAGTAGAATATAATGAGAGGAAGTGCAGTGTACAAGAAACATAACTCTATTCTTGCTAATTACAGAGTTATTGCCCTTTGATATTTTTTCTTGCCCGGAGCATAACTTAAAAAGTACTGGATGGAATTTCATCAAGCTTCATACAATGGTAGAATATAATGAGAGGAAGTGCAGTGTACAAGAAACATAACTCTATTCTTGCTAATTACAGAGTTATTGCCCTTTGATATATTTCCCTTGTCCGGAGCATTACTTCTAAAGTACTGGATGGAATTTCATCAAACTTCATACAATGGTAGAATATAATAACAGGAAGTGCAGTGTACAGGAAACATAACTCTATTCTTGCTAGTTACAGAGTTATTGCCCTTTGATATATTTCCCTTGTCCAGAGCATTACTTTTAAAGTACTGGATGGAATTTCATCAAACTTCATACAATGGTAGAATATAATGACAGGAAGTGCAGTGTACGAGAAACATAACTCTATTCTTGCTAATTACAGAGTTATTGCCCTTTGATATATTTCCCTTGTCTGGAGCATTAGTTTTAAAGTACTGGATGGAATTTCATACTTCATATTTCATAATGGTAAACCATTTTCTGTCATGGCGGCATTCGGGGGTATTCATCACCTTCAGTGATAGCTCTAGTTTATAAATGTAATTGCGCTACTGATTGTTTTCCATTGAAATTGGGTGTTGCTGTAGAGAAACTTGCATAATACATGTTCAATTGATAATATACGGCCAAATACATGGAGCAGATATTAAATGTAACAATATATAAAGCTATTGAACATTTGTCTAATGTGGCCAATGTTTCGTCCCAAATATGCATGCTCTTGTTTAGCTCAAGTTATATTACATTCAGATGAAAAAACATGTATATATGCTTCAGTTTGTTTACAGCTAAATTCACAGAGCAGACATATTTTTTGTTACACTTGTGGTCATAACTGTAACCCTTAGTAAAACAAAAATGGGTTTTATTACACAGGGTTACAGTTATGACCCTTAGTGTAACAATTATTACACTAAGCTTATTGATATTTGATTATAAAACGGGTTTTAGTGTAACAATTTTTGAGGCGCCAGATCTTCTGGCGTCTCTTTAGAATCATAGTAGTCGATAAAATCATCTCATTTTATATGCACCGTGTAACTGCTCAAGAGAAAGTAGTTCTTGATTTTTAGCTCTACTGGCCAAAGGCCAGAAGTGCTCATAATGCGATGGCGCGTTGTCTGTCATCCGTCGTCGTCTGTTAGCAGTACTTTCTCTAAAACCACTAGGCCAATTAAACTGAAACTTCACATGCATGTTTCTGTTGCAAAGGAGACTATACAGAAGATTTTTTTTTTTTTGATCTGAAATTCAATATGGCAGCTGTTACTAAAAATAGTCCAAAACTTAAAAAATGTTCTTCTCATGAACGGCTGAACAGATTTTCAAAATGTTTATGTAGTAATGATGACCAACTATAGTATTGATAGATTTGTTCAAATGGTGTCCCTAGGTTTAAATATGACCCGCCCCGAGGGTTCAATTAGGGGATACATGTCATTATAATAGGGTAGTTCTCAGTTATTCAGCAAATTTCCAGACACAATGATGGATTTATTAAATTATAACTTTTAAAATTTATAACTATAAATATTTTGGTGTTAAAATGTAGTTTAAACATTCCTTTGTATGATTTTAATAATAAAAAGATAGTTTGTGACAAGAAAATCATGTAAATCAAAATTTATGTATGGTAACCTCAAGGTTTTGGACGTTACATTTTATTTATTGACAATAGTTTATGCATTTAATGGGTGATTTCAGTACAATAACTTATGATTATTAGATAAGACGTACTGGAGAATACCTATGAAATAATAATCATAGAAAAAATCAAATATGACCAGAACAAAAGTAATTATATATATTTTGTAGTTGTGGATGTTACTCAAAATTTATATGATAAAAGTTCAGTGTGTTGCTATCTATATCCGAACAAACTGAAATAGTACTCAAAACTTTCAATTAGAGAACATATCCTTGTGATTTTTCATTTTAACTTCAAACTGACATACATATATCGGAATAGTTTGTCACAATTCATATGGACGTTACTCTTTGACAATTGACAAATATGCAAATATGTAACGTCTACAACTTAAAAATAACGTCCACAACATACACAAATTACAAGATAACTTCTGTATTGTTTTATAAGTGTTGTTATATTGTTGTTAATAGTGTACATCTTATCACACTTGGCCATGTGTTATAACATTTTATCCTAGTATACATATTTAAACTTGTACTTTAGTGGTTTGAACTCGTTTCACTGCTAACTACTGAACTAGTAACTACTAGTAATATTAAAGAGTTATATTAGTAATATTGAAATAAATAAATAATGTTGTCTTACTTCTAGTATTTATCTACATGTGCTAACTGTATTATAAGGATTTCCCAACAACTGTGTACTAGGCTGCTAGTAGTATATACTATAGATAAAGTTTAATGTGCCCCACCAACCAACTTGTATAGAAAATCACTTAAAGCCACTATCTGCTCACTGTATTATTACAGTGCTTTCCGAAACTTTGTGAACTAGACTAGCAGCACTTAGTATATCTATAGTATATAAATGAGACCCCCAACCAGAAAAGGTATTGACAAAGTATACAAGTCTCTTCTGACAAATGAAAATTAAAATTTATTGGAAGAATAATAAACTATATCCATATATGTCAAGTGTATAATATTTCACAGTTTTTTCTTCCTTTGATCCTAAACAATCATTTGTTGCTATTAAAATGGCATCTTCACAACTTCCTGAGACATCTCAAAGGTCTGAAAATACACAAATGAAAGTTTTGATATTATTATTAAGTATTTTATACAGTCAAAAAGTTTATTTGTACACATATAACAAAGTTATAGCGCTATAAAAGTAAATAATTAGTATATTAATCCTATTGGGAGAGAGTAAGAAGGCAATTTACTTTTAATTTATCTAAACTGATATTAAATTGTATTGGCACTGTTCTTACCTTTGAATACATAGAAGAATCTTCTAAGCCCACTCGTAGCCAAATCTGGAGAGGAGATAACACTCACAATATCCTCAAAAATCACTGTACCTGGTCTCCTAGAGCTGCCAAAGATCTCCACACTCAAGGAAATGGTTTTAATTAACAAACCCATGGCCATTGATCAACCTGGACATAAAAAATTGTTTCTTGATAAATTTGTAGTTATTTTTTGTCTGTATATTGATTTTAATTAAATGATAAAGCAACATAATTATGGGCATGAGATTTTCTTAAAGTAATTAAGAGAACAAATGAGTATCGTTTGTAGTGATTGTTTTTAATATATATATATATATATTTTATATCATTAATACTCTGGTACTAAGCATTATTATTTACAATTAAATTTTTAAAAATTAAACTGTTAACATGAGAATAACATTCTAAAGGATATTTTGTAAACTTAGATCAATTAATTAGTAATTTATGTTTCAGACTTTAACACATAATTGTTTGTTCCAAAATTCTTGTGTCAAATGTAACATCCATAACAAAGAAAACATCCATGAATTGATAATATTTCTTATTCATCGGAAGTACTGGCAAACTCATACTTAGGTCAACTCAATTTCTACCAAAAAAGGATAATTAATTGCAAGGCTAGAATTTAACTTTTTTGTGCACTGGCAATTTTGGCCAGTGCCTAAAGTTTCAACTGGCCAAATTTGAAAACAACTAGCCAAACCAATTTTCGCAGAAACTTGTAGTCCTAAATGTCTAAATAAACACAAAATTAATTGTTTCAAAGTCTGCATGTTATTTAATATGCATTATTAGCTTCTTTTTTTATTTATAGACAATGGTATCAAGGTTATTATATATGCAAAGGTAAAATTCAAAGCAGTACTTTACAAAACAAAATATTTTAAAAAATAAAATTGTCTTTGTTATTTATTATACTACCATAAATAAATGCATACAATGATATATCATAAATAAACACTTTTAACAAAACCAAAATATGAATCATGGATTCAACAAAAACAAGTGCACAGAGACCGAGATTGGACATACACACATTTCTATTTATAGAATTAATATAGCCAATGGCCTTTCGTTTTAAAATTAGATCTTGATCTAGCCAAGGACGATTGTTTAACATGTATAAATGTTCTGATATCATAGTAATATAGTTTAATTGTTGATCGCATGGTTTCTACAATTGACACACCATTTTTGTCATTGTCAAGCTTAACAGCTAACAAAATATGTAAACAATAAAGTTGACTGGTTTCAACTTAACTTTTATTTTATAGAGTGAGTGCGCGATCGATCAAACTAGACGCTGTCTACTCATTATGTTGTTGACAGGTTTTAACTTTACTTCCTTTTTTGCAGAATGAACTCGATATCAAAAACAACTGGACGCAGTCTACACATATTAAATATTTAATACATGTCATTGACAATCATGCTGCCAGGGGGTAATTTGGTAAAATTGACAAGAATCCGTTATTTTTACCAGGATAATACTTGTTTTTTCTCAAAAAACAATAAAATGAATACAATCAGTAATTTTCTCAACTTGAAATCCACTCGCAAAAAAATGCCAGCTTAAGTAATTTCAACTCGCATTTTCAAAATACAGCTCGCATTTTGCGAGTGGCGAGTGCCTAAATTCGAGCCCTGAATTGTTAATCTTCTTGCCTCTCATATTATTTCAATTAGAGATAATATAAAATCAATTTTGGATGTTACACATTCAAGTAGAAACAAATGTCAAAGTCACATCCACAACATTGTCTAACCTCCTAACCGTAACATCCAACACACAACGAAGGAGATATTTGGTGACAGAATAGACAAACTAGAATTGTTGTGTTCATTTACAGAGAAAATGGTATGATATCAAATACTGGGGTATACATCATGGTTATTAATTACATTAAAGCGTAGGACATTTGGTATAGATAGGTTGACCATGTCAAATAGTTACATCCAAAACACGATAAGATGTCAAGGTATAACGTCCGTATACTCATTTCATAACACGGACCGCTAGCTGCGTCAATATGGCAATTTCCGTCTTTTCTTTCGATTAACATTCATTGTTTATTGTTTGCAATCATCACAATAGTACATGGATTCACTTTAGGTGTTTTATCAATAGAGTGATGAAATATTCTGGACGTTACTCTGACTTTTTGATTGACCGACAACACTTACCTCTATATTCTCCATGCTGGTGGTTGAGTTGTGTACACACAAACTGATGACGCGTTTTTGGACACGTTTATTTATCCATTGAGGAGTGTTAGATAATATGGTACGATCATAAAATAAAAAATTAACGACGATTCGTTTTGGACGTTACAAATTGACCGACATTTTTACATTGAGGAAAGTTCGGTGATATTTTTTTATTGTGAAATCCTGTATATCACTCTACTTTACAAGGTAACTTTAAACAAACAACCTAACACCCCCACATGCAAATGATGTTGTCCATGCTTGTAATGTCTAAAAATAGATGTCAGAGTTTCTTACAAAAATTGACCGACACCGTAACGTCCATACGCAGAATTTAATTTCTATTAAAATCAACTTTTTATCGGCATTTTAGTCTTTTAGAGATGCTTATATTTTAATTTTATTTATGTTTTTACAGTTACCATAAATAATGACTTTATAATCCTTCGGAAAGTAACAATACAACTTTATTGTATATACTGATGGTAAAATGTCCCTGAATAGACCCTGTCAAAACTGGCATTTTTCAATTTAAAAATGTTGTAATTTTTTTCTTTCTGACCATGTCTCCATAAAACTCTTTACTATTCATTCAGATCATATCTAAAAGTATTAACACAACAAACATGTCAAATACGCTTTATTTTTACTACAAATTATAATCAAAGTTCCATGATACTGAATTGCTGAATAACTGAGAACTACCCAATATATTTTTTTTTTTTTTTTTAAATGGAAATGATTTTGCCGATATCTTCACAGTAGCATTGTTTGGTGAAAGAGGTTCAGATTTGTAAAAATGAATGGGTTCCACTGTCTTAAGGGGTCAGGAGGGGCCTCAAAAGGGTAAAAATTGGGAATTACTAAAATCGTTTTCTTGAGAACCGGTATGTCAGATTTGTTCATATTTATTAGCATTTCACTCAACAATGAAAATAATCCCTTGTAGGAGTGTCCATACTAATAAGTATATCGACAATGAAAATAGTCCCTGAAGCAAATGTAATATTACCGGCTTTCTTTGTCGTCGTCAATCATGGTTGATTTAGAAATGTTAAACATTATTGCAGAAAAGTTATGTAATATGCTATATTAATAGGATATATGTCGTGTAGATTCAGATTCAGATCAGTCCAGGGATTATATTTGCAAGTTATGCATACACGCTGTTGATAAAGGGTGTCTGGAATTTTAATCGTAGTGTATTATTGAGACCATTTTACAAGTAAACAAATTAATGCAATCATAAAGGGTTTTCTGAGTATCTAATTTTAATAAATACAGGATAAAATCACCACTTAAAATGGTTTATTTTGTAAACAAAGCATAGAATTTGTTTGAAGCAAAAAAAATATGGGAGGTCGCTTACCTTGAGAAACCCGGTCTAAAAATCGGCGCCTTCAAAAATCAGATCCTAAAAGTCGGCGCATAATAGGTTACTGCTGTCCCTATTCTTAGGGATGTTTTAAGACTTAATTATTAATGTCTACTTTTATGAATTTTATATTTATTTCAAAATACACTAACACCTAATGAAAATATTCTTCATTACAGAATCAAACATTAAATCAATTAACTTATCAATTGTATTAACTTTGAAATATGAAAAGTTGTCCATTTAAAAAAATCCTTTTTTTACAGCCTTATTTTTATAGCAACAATATTTTAATATAGAATAGAAAAACATATACTTGGAATGCACTATTTATGCATCATTGGATACCCCCCATGTGTCAGTTTTATATATCATGATGGATGGAGAATATCGCAGTTGATACTCTGGGGTATCCGACAATGCATTAACGAACACAAAACCTTTTTTTTTTTTCAACACAGGATGGCATACCCATCCCGTACCCAACCAATCTTATTTCTTGTTACATGGTGTTTCTTAAAGAAACACTGAAATATACTATGTTTTTTATTTGAATTAGCTACGATTTTCTAATGAGAATTGCTTCATAATTGTCAATACCATATTTCCCCTGTGGTGAGCGTACTAACAATTCTTGGTTCATGAGTTTGAATCCCCATTCAACCACAGTATTCGTGATGATATATATATGACATTACGTCTTATTGCTGATTTAAGTGGGAACGTTATCCGTTACTTGCTGAGACAGGTGTGTCACTAGATGACATAGCAATGACTCTAAATATTCAAACAAACAAATGACACCTCTCAGGACCTTGAGTCCTTTGATTTTCAACTAGATTGTTTTTGTCTTTGAAATGGGGACATATAGTATTACCCATGTTTGTCCATCTGTCCGTTTGGCTATTCTGTTGCATAATGGTTCCAATATGCTTCCATATCGAATTTACAAACAAAATCTTATTTAAATGATATCAAATTATAAATACAGAAGAAAATATGTTTGTGGATGTTTGTGTAATATTACATTACATATTATGTTGATCATTGATACTACAAATAAAATAATGCTATCCTAGTAATAGCAGTATCTTGAGTTATGTTTGTCAGGAAAGGAAGACTCATTTTATTGGGGATGGGGATGACCAATTTCACCAAAATTAGATCAATGCATAAACTCTGTTATTTGTAAGTCATCAATTGTTCTCTCCTTTTCTCAGATTTTCAACTCTTAACCCATTCTAGTTTTATTCTGGTTCTAAAACTATGCTTCATGTTCTCACCATCTTTACAAAAGCGTTGTTTTAAAAGTATGCTGCATTGCAATGTATTATTAGTCCTGCTACCGGTTTCCAGTTTCACCAGAGGGGACTAAAAAATTAACCTTT
Source organism: Panopea generosa (assembly GCA_029582155.1). Taxonomy (NCBI): domain Eukaryota; kingdom Metazoa; phylum Mollusca; class Bivalvia; order Adapedonta; family Hiatellidae; genus Panopea; species Panopea generosa. Next base: position 33,116,392 of record CM055903.1, on the reverse strand, counting down.
GTCCGTCAGGAAAGATTACTAAAAAAGTATTGGAGACTGCACTGCAACTGCAATATAATTGCATGATTTCCATACAACCTCTGCGCAGCCTCTGTACGGCTTTGCCACGGCCTGCCCCGAGTGCTTGTACAAGAAATCGCACGATGCTCGTACACAATGTGAACACATACGCCGTAGCCTAATACCACCTACGATGCCTCTAAAATCGTACGGAAAATCGTAGACCCATTTATCACATGGCATCCGGGGCAAATGTGAACCAGGCATTAATGCAGGTCATTTATTTTTTTAGTCAGATACAAATTGAGGTTGCTATGGCAACAAAACTCTCTCCGTCGTCTGATATTTCTCAAAAAGTATCAAAGCTATGTTTGTGTAATTTTGTACATGGATAGAGGACAATAAGGAGATTATGACATTTTGTTTTTGAAGGTCATTTTATTTTTTTCAGTTAGGCAACAATTGGGGTTGTTATGGCAACTAATTAAGTAAAATTACAGATACAACCTGGATCCTGTGATAACACAAAAAGTATTTAAGCTATTTTTTAGAAACTTGTGGATAAAGAGAAATAAAGACATCATGTAGATCTTTAAATTATTTTTTTTCTGCGGTCAAAAAGTTGTTGCTGAGGCAACAACCACAATTTTCTCATTGCAGTGCAAATCTTATGTCACCATTAACAAAACAAGTCCTTCAAAACACTTACTTTGTGTACGTTTACATTAGTCCTACCTTCCGCGGCGTGGTCTAGTGGTAGAGCGTCCGCCTCGCATGTGGAAGGTCGTGGGTTCAATCCCAAGCCGGGTCGTACCAAAGATTTTAAAAATGGTACTAGAAACTTCCTCGCTTGACGCTCAGTATTTAGAGGAGAGTTTTAGGTCTGGTCGGCCCGGTGTATAATGTGACTGGGTGGGGTATCATACCATGTGTCTGCGGCATGATACTCCAGTGTGACAGCGCTTAGAGTACTGTCTCAAGTAGACACCGTCGTAATATGACTGAAAAATTGTTAAAAGCGACGCTAAACACCATACAACAACATAGTCCTACCTGTAAAAAGGTAGGGGACTTATGTATTGCTTGCAATACTCCACTGTTTTGTTGAATTTACATTTTGTAATTATGGAACATTACTAATAAAATTATCACTTAGTGTTAGAAAAAAATAACAATGTTGGAATGTAAGTAGACACTTATCATCTCCAACTCTTGTTAAAACCGTAAATAAAAGTCATCTTATATAATATTATGGGTCTCCTTTTAATTTTTGTTTTTCTACTTCACATTTAAATAAAAACTGTTTACCAGAGGCTTGACAAAGTATTTTTTGTTACACCAAGGGTTAGTGTAACAAAATAAGTTTTATGGATATGTGAAGAAAATCTTATTGCGAAGATAAGTATAATTTGTTACACTAAGGGTAATTTATAACTACAACCTTTAGTGTACTAAAATAAGTTTATGTCTGTGATTTGGAGAAGAAAAATAATCCAACATTCACTGAAACAATTTTTTGTTTGTAAGACTTCTTACTTTTTGTTTTAAAACGATCATTATTCCTATATCCCACAGCATAATTACAGTCACATAAATTTTGTTAGTGGAAATAAACAATATAAAAAATTAACAATATCGAAAAGACATGAATGCCCCGCCCCCTGTCTATTAATTTTTTAATCGTGACCTTTACCTCAGAATCCAGAAACGCAAATTCATCCGAGGTATTCTGAACACCTATATGAAGTTTCATCAACATTTGAATTAGAAAAAGGACGTTAGAACGATAATGGTGATTTTGTACTTTTAGTAACGATAACCTTGACCAGTAAAATGCAAACACATCCAAAGTATCTCTGGTGTGGACATCTATGGGAAGTTTCATCAACTTGGATCGGATGGAAAATAATGCTGGTAGAGCGTTGACAGTAATTTTCTATTTTAAGTAATGGTGACATTGGCCTTGACCTAAAAATCTTGCCATACGGAAGAACTGAAGGACGGTATGACTGACGGACATGGTTAGCACTGTATCTCTCACTTCCCCCCCCCCCTCACCCCCCCTATTTCAAGATGATTGCATAAACAACATGTAACAGTTAGTACAATAGAACTTCGATAGGTCAAACTCGGTTGGCTGGAACATCACAGATCTCTCGAACAAATTGTCCGGTCCCTGCCAAATTCCTATTTAAGGTCTATTGTTCTACCACCGATGGCTAGAACACTGATAGGTTGAACAGTCGAACTAGAAATTAGGTCCCGCCAACACATCTACCTGTATTTTTCACACCTTTCGGTCGAACAGCTGTTATAAGATAAAGAAAATCGAAGACGTTTGCTATATTTATTCACGCATTCAAAGGTGTGAAATAATTTCTACACATCATAATATCCGCACTGCGTTAAAGAGCAAGAAGTTGTTATGATAATTTGGTGAGTGCATTTATAATTGGTTACACGTTTGCTTTAATGTATACCGTATGTTACATTAATTAAGTTAATGACTATCAATTTGATTTTGATTTGTAATTTGAGATGTAATCCAATTGAAACTAATTATATTGCAAACATTGAAAAGTAAAGCATGTCACATACAATTTTACGCTATAAATGTTAGAAATGCGGAGTTTAGTGTCATTGCACAATGTCGCATTTAACAACACAATTACCTGAATTAGAAATGGCTGAGCAACTTAGTGAAGGACCCGGTAACGGGGAGATAACTAAGTCAGCATCTTTAACTATTGCTGAGCAATTTGGCGAAGGACCCGGTAAAACCTGGGGGATAGTCAAGTCGGTATCTTGAAGACAGAGGACGAAGAGAAAATTGGACATGAAGACACTGGAGATGAAATACAATGCAATACTCGAGATAGAAAAGGGTCAAAAATCCAAAACAGAAATAGCGAAATTGTTTTCTGTTCCGAATAACACTCTCTCTGGATGGTTGAAAAAGGCGGACTCAATCAAAGAGGGTTACCTCAAGTTCGGACCTAAACGAAAAGTCATGTGAGAAGGACAATATGACGAGATGGAAACGGCACTTTTGTGCTGGTTTAGGGAGGCACGAGACTGTGATATCACCATATCTGGTTCCAGGCTCATGGTTCAAGCTGGGAAGTTTACCGAGCAGTTGGCATTTCTGATTTCTGACAGGCTGGTTAGATCAATTTAAGGAGCGCCATGGAATCAAGCTGATCTGCGGTGAAGCTAAAGCTGTAAATACAGAATTTGAAGATATGACCGCATGGTCGCATCACCTCAATATGTTGTTGAGAGTCTATAACCCACCGGATGTATACAATGCCGTCGAAACTGGTCTCTTCTACAAACTCACGCCAGAAAAGACCCTCGAATTTAAAAACGTCAGCTGCCATGGTGGTAAACGTAGCAAGGATAGAATCACTGTCATGGTATATGCAAATATGGCAGGAGATGACAAAATCCCGATGCTGGTCATAGGAAAGTCTGCCAATCCACGTTGCTCCAAAAATGTCAAGACCTTACCTGTTGAATATACGAACAACAAAAAGGCATGGATGACTGGTGATATCTTTACAAAATGGTTGCAGAAACTGGACAAAAGATTTCAGCGTGAAAATCGCAAGGTAGTCATGGTGGTAGATAATTGCCCTGCTCACCCACACGTGAAGGGCCTGAAGTCTATTGAATTGGTGTTCCTGCCACCAAACACTACAAGTCGTACGCAACCATGTGACCAGGGAATAATAAAAAACCTGAAATTCCATTACCGCCGACAGGTTATAATAAAACAGCTTGATGCCATGGAGAAACACCTGCCATTCAACATATATCCATCATTGATGCACTCCGGTTCCTCCACCAGTCATGGACAATGGTGACATTGACCACCGTCAGCAGGTGCTTTAGACATGCTGGCTTCATGGTACCAGACATCAATACAGATGCCGACAGCTCGTCAGATGAAAATGATGATATACCGCTAGCGAGACTGATGAGAGTGTCGCACCTTGATCTCAACGCTTTTGTTGATATTGACACACAACTACCAGTGTGTAATAGCACTTATGAAGAAGACATCTTCCAGGATATCATTTCAGCGAGAAACACAGTGGAAAACGACATCGGCGCCGAAGAGGAAGAAGACGACAACTATACGACGCAAGCGCCACCATCAACATTAGAAGCCATGGACATGTGTGACTCACTACAACGGTTCTTCGAGACCCAACACGATAGTGACAGCGAACTTAACTCCCTGTATTTAATGAACAAAAAGCTGATTATAATGGACCTCGAACGCAGATGTTCAAAGCAGACAACAATCGGGGATTTTTTTAAGTAGTGATGGTGATGGAACTGTTTGCACACATAATCTTTCTTGTACCACATGTATATTTGCTTCAACAACTGTTTTGTTTATGATTTATGTGCTACATGTATATTGTTTTGTTTTTCATGTAAATAAAAATTGTTATACCATGAACGTGTTATTTATCAATTTGCTTACCATATGTATAAGATGAATATTTTATCGAGTTTCAATTTAGGCCCTGCATATATTTCACTGCTGAGTGTGATTATAATGTTTTTTTCATTCTCACGCACACCGAAAAGCTAAATATAGCTATTTATACATGTGTATACATGTATATGATAAAAAAAGTAAGTTAAGCAATTATAGTTTAATACAATTAATAATATTTAACAATTATCTTTTCTGGTATATTGGATATTCCAAATAAACAAGAAACACGCATCATTTTCATCATTTATTGCACCTGTTCAAAGCGTACACATAGGATTAAATAACACCCTCACAAACGAACTTGTACACGATGTAAATGTACGATGATTGTTGTACCAGGCAAAGTGACTCGAACTTCCGCTGACTTGAACTATTTGGTCCAGTCCCGCCGAGTTCGAGCGATCGAAGTTCTACTGTATTAAACAGATAAATTATATATATTGTGTAATTTGCCATAAAATGTAGATATTATAGAAAAGAATGATGATTTCTGAAATTTTGTTACATATTGCAGCATTATGTCACATATTGCCCCCATTGCCACTATTTTTGTTACACTAAGTGTTGCGGTTATGACCCCTAGTGTAACAAAAATTGATTTTGTTACACTAAGGGTTGCCACACAGCACCTACCATCTTGAATTTTCTTATATATGCAGGCCTTCAGGAAGTGATGCAAAGCTCAGGATGAGCTGTTGTGATCTACCTTCGTCCGTCATCTGTCATCTGTTGTTCATCGTCCGTCCATTGTTAACTTTTGCTTCAAACGACGTCTTCTCTGAAACCACTTAACAGATTTTCACAAATTTTTTGTTAAGCATTCTTACACAAAGCTCTGTCAAGTTTGTTCAAATGATGACCCTTGGGTAAATTTTGGCCCCACCCCAGGGGTTAATCAGTATTTTTTATCTCAAAATTTCAAAAATCTTCTTCAAAAGTGCCAGGAGATTTGATATTTTGCATGTAGTATCATCTAATGAGTTTCTATCAAGTTTGTGCAACCATGACCAAAGGGTCAAAATTGGCCCAGTCCCGGGGACATGTCATTTTAACATAGGGAAATTTACATAATCTTTAGTAATCTTCTTCTCAAGAACCATCCAAATTCATTCATATTTGGTATAATGATCCCAGGACCCTATGTTTAGGAGTTTCAGATTTTTCAAATAAAAGGGTTAGGAACGCTTTGGGCCCTGGTAAGTTGACTCATTTTTACATAGGAATACTATGGGAAAACGAAAAATTCTGTTTTTCTGATCTATTATAGGTATTATTTCAATTATCTTCATGACTGGAGCATTGCTTAGACATAACAGTCGAGACAGAACCCTTTTATGAGGATTTGGTATAAATAAGGTACCAGCAGAGGACCCAAAAAAGATAAAACTGAAATTTCAAAAATCTTCTCAAAAACTGATGAGCCAAATGTGTTGATACAGACCCTAAACCGCTCAAGTACCCCAACTGCACGCAAACGGAGTGCACTCAGAGTGTAAGCGGAGCGCAGACGGAGCGCAGATTGAGCGCTGACAGAGCAGACCTGGACCGTTCGCGAACGCTGGATTTGAATAATTAACACACTCCTGAACGCATGAAATAGATTGAGTTCACTCAGACACGCTGAATGCACTCAGATACGCTGAGTGCACTCAGATGCGCAGTATATGCAGTATACGCTAGACACAGTAAGATAACTGATAACATAACTATTCGTGAGCTACTGAGTGCACTCGTTCATTCGGATACACTCTTTTTTCATTATTTGATCGATACTTAAAATTGAGATAAAAAAGAAATGTTCTTTCACATAAATATAAACAATGTAGTTTATATAAATGTTTTATTGTAAAACGCATGATAAAACTTATTTTTGTCAACAATTTATCAATTATAGCATAAATATCAATATTTAGCTGATCAATACAATAATGTTTAAAATACCTATTATACAATAGACGACACATCAATGGTTATCTACGGTTTCATGCTCATTTATTTGCATGTTTAAACATGGTTTGGTTTGCACAACAAAAATATGAATAATTAAATATATTGTGTAAATAACAATTCAAAATGATGAAATATGAATTCACTATTTGCCGTGTTATTTCGATATAGATTAGTTATAGAACATACAAAACATGTACTTTATTTGTTTAAGCGTATACTGCTCCAAATACAAAAATATCAAAGCAATGCGTGAATCAAACAAAACACAGATATGCGGAAAATTATATGATTATGATTCTATTTGGGTATTTTGGCAAAATAAAAATTACCAATTTTCAATTTATTTTGAACTTAAGTTTTATATTTTCCCCAAACATAGTTACACCGAGTTTGTGCTTAGTTGTGAACAAATGTACGTAAAACTGTTATATTGCAATTAAAGTGGAAACATTATACTCGTGCACATCTCATTGAAATATGCAAATAATAGTAATAAATCAATTGTATTCTAAAATATAAAGTGGGTCAGTAGTACAGCGGATAGGGTGCTGGCTTCAGATGGCAGAGGTCGCGAATTTGACCCAGGCTCTACCCGACCTTTCGAAACACAATTAAGTATCAGATCTTATAAGGGAATACACTGGAGAATGATATGCATAAGCTCCGAGCTTACTTCACAATCAAGCTAAATTAAATTAATGTAAAATAAATGTATGTATGCCAAAAAAACACAACAGACCGAGATAACACATTAGACACAGGAAATAAAAACTAGTAAACATAAATTTCTAGGTGACCTTTTTGAGGTGGTGATTTTATATTGACTAAAGAACAGCTTTTGATCATGAAGAAGGTTTAAATAAACAAAAAAGAACATGTATTCACTGCCTATAAAATAGTTAATTTATTGTTTTCCCGCTTTCCTACAAAATCGATACGCATGATCACGTGCACTGTAAGCACGTAACAATTAAGCCATTATAAAAGCTGTGAAAGGGGCAACAAGTAAGAAATGACAACAACAATAATAATAATAATAACAATTAAAGAAGAAAAAATACTCAGATAATAATAATATAATAATAAAGTAATATAGCAATAATAACAATAATATTAATACTAATGAAAATAATATTAGTAATAATAGTAATAAATAATAATAAAATAAAATGCTACGATAATGATAATAATATTAATAATAGATATTAATAATAATGATGATAATAATATTATAAAAAATCTGCATATTTTAGTATTGATTTTGACTATATATTTCTTATCCAATCATATGCCGCGGGTTAAATTAAGGTTCATTCATCTGGCACAAATTATAATCAAAATGAAAATATACACCGGCAGGGTTCTTCGTGATCAATGGACCGATAAATGACCAATTAACTATTTATTGACACACATGTGGTTCTTACCATGGGTATCTGTGTTGATAATTGCCATGCAACTCTGCCTTCATAATAGTAATCAAATTGTTATATTAATTGTGAACGACTGACCAGATGCACATACGCACGTATCCAATATAAAAGCTGTGACAAAATCAATAAGTCAATATGTTTATGATTTTTTTTTTGTTGTTAATTGGCTGGCAGTTTGTTATCTTTTCTTTTCAATCACATAATGTTGGCTCAATTAAGATTCATCCATCTGGCACTAATTACAATCAGAATGAAATCATACATATCTTCCGTGGTCAATAGACCGATAAGTCACCGCTTTAGTGTATAACTTAAATGACACGGCTTTCACTGGCATGTGACATAACGTAATTAACACCAAGAGTGTGTTGCTGCGTGTCATATAATTAGCGGTATAGCACAGTGGGTGTAGTTTCAAACAAGTTTAATATAGTTTGTCATTTTAAATAATATATTAACATAAAGCATACTATCAGTAAAAGAATAATTTGAGAAACCCACTGAAAAAAGTTCATTGCAAGTATATTTATATACATAACGATAATGAAAAAATTATAAAAACTTAAAATATCAGAATATCTTTTTTAAGTTTAGTGAAACCATATTTGGACCCAAATCGAGAAAAACACTACAAGATTATTATTTTTCAAAAATCATTTATTATATGTCGAATTGCATCACACAGATTATAATAAATTTTTCATCACCCATGCATATTATTGATTAAAAAGCTTATTTTAGTTTGAGCATTAACAAAACCAGTGATATATCCACATGTTGTTAAGTCACTGCTTACACTGAGCAGATTTATGGATTACTATTAGGTCAACGAGGTATCAACAGTATGGAATTATTAAATAAATTTAATTATTAATAACAATATATTTAGTTTATGCTGATGATGTATCTGTAAATTTTGTGGACATAAATGCTTTCATGTAACAAACGGCTTACGGTATATCAAAGAAGATAATGACGCAAACACATGTCGGTCTGGATAACAGAAGCCGGTATAACGTGCGATATTTTTTGATCACCCAGACCACTGATCACATATCAAAACATAGACACTTCTTTTAAACATGCCTACTATCGATACTAGTTTATCGGAAATTTACAACCTTTCGCCCAGCGGGTGACATAATATGTAGACAAACAATCGGATTATGAATTAATTTACCTTGACTAAATCCCATGGATACATTTTATTGCTCCACTTGGAACAGATTAAATTAAAAAGGCAATATATAGAGTCATTTTAATAGTTGAGATGTTGCGATTGGTTATGGGCCGGAAACCGAACTGAACGTTGAGTGAACGCTGAACGAAGCGAACGCTAGGAAGAGTATTAAATAAAGCACTCAGATATACAACGCTTGTGAGGGTCTGACATGTAATTGCAATCATAAGTGAATCTTTTATTGAATGTGTTTGTTTATCATTTATTCAACACAGTCTACATCTCATTAGTTTTACTAGTGGAGGTAGAGCCACTTTCTTCATGTAAATAACTGGCAGACTTTCTCACATATATTTGAACTGAGCTTGAACACACCCACCACCTAGGTGGTGAGAGGCAAGTGTTTTTGAGACAGTGTCTTAGATGACTTGACCACAGAGGACCCCTTCATTGATCTACAGTACATGCAAATTTACAAATGTCATTGTTTTTTAGGCTTTGTTAAAAAGGAATACAGACCTAACACCATCAACAAACGAACAGTCATCGATTCTTGCTCTAGTGACAAAGATAAACACCGTCCTGGACAATCTCACTATAACACCGGGCAATTTTGATGCAGCGGTAAGTTAAACATTCCAACAACCTTTTAATTAAAAATATGTTTAAATTAAGACAACCTTATAATGTTGGCAATAAACATCTAACAAGCTTTAAATTAAACTCCAGGATGATTAAAATTTTGAAGATCTATAAGAATTAGTTTAAATAAAATCCATCCTAGTGGTACATGTGTGTTAATAATAATAATAATGAATGCATTTTTAAAAAAAAAAGATATGTAAAGAGCAATGTTAAGTTTTGACAGATTATAATTTTATGACCAAGTGTTATGGTGTTTGGCTGAATAAGACTTCACCTCATATTGAGTTATTTTCTCTGTATTACTAATTGTTTTACAATTTCTTCAGCAAATGGAAGAAGTTCGTCAAGTAGGAGCATTCAAAAAAGGAACAATGATGGCTAATAATAACGTGGCAGACATTGTTGTTATGCTGAAGACTTTACCTACAAGTAAGTTCTTTCATCATACATTTTGCTTTAAGGATAATTACCAAGACATAAAAAACAATTTACAGATAGTCTTGTTATAAAATAAATAAAAACTGTTCATATAGTGACCAGCGAGTATAACTATTTCACCAATATAGACAACGGCTGATGACTGAAATAAAATTAACTTACCCACATGAACTCTCCTTGAATTTATGGAAAGGAAACTCTTATGTGTAGTAATTCAATAGTGGGACAAATTTTTATAAATAAATATATTAAAAGTTGAAAAAAGGTCAGTGTTTTCTCTAGAGCGCGTTTCTTGCGTTTTTGACGCAATAAAATCTCATCTGACGCAATCAACTTTGTATAGTGCGTCCACTATGACTCAACCTTAAAAATACAGAAATTCAGATGACATATTTGTTTCGCAAGCTGGTTTCAGAGTTATTTTTACAATGCCAGCTGATTTGACAGATCACGTGGTCTGATTCAGGGCAATCCCGGTCACGCAATTCTACCAAGTTAAATAAATGCTTTAATTGGTTATGAACGCTATATTGATGCAATCGCATAGACGATTATGATCACATACATAATTTTTCGCGAAGCAATAGTGTAGTTTGAAGACAACATCTGTGAAAACAAACGTACGCTGCAACAAAAGTACTGTCCAATACCCAATTTTAGATTGTTTGTATATAAAGATGAAATGTGGAAAGCGTATTTTAAACAACTTTTCAAAAAAGTTGTTTAAAATATATGGACGATACTATATCTGAAAAACTTTTTATTTTGTTTTCTATAAGGTATCGAGACGCGCATGCGCAACATTTTAATACCAGTTTAAACATCGGCTGGTCCAAGTTTTAGCGCGGTATTCCCGGCACCGTTTATGTTTCTTTAACGGGCGATTAAAAGGTTGTTGAAAAAAGAAATGAACTTTAAAAAAAATTATATTCATCTTGAAAAATTTAAGTAATTTTTGTTAAGTTACCATTTATATATTTTATATTATTTTTTTAAGATAACATTTCTCTAAAATGAGTCTAGCTTTGACCCAGAAAAGAAATGCTTTTGTAAAAAAGAAAACATAAAACAAAGTTTTGTTTTCCAAAGAGTATAATGCTAAACATGTATGATAGCTCAGTAAATATAAAATATTGAAAGAATTTTAGTGTTTTTCATTAAAAATAGTTAGGGCCTTGGTGATTGAGCTGTGGCCATGACATTTGAAAAGTTCACGGCCAAAGGGCCATAATTATAAATACAACTACTAAGTTTCAAGTTGTTGTAACTTATTGCCAGAATTAAAACATTCCTTTGAAGTTAAATTATTTTGAAGTTGTTAACTTAAGTGAAACAGGAAGTAAAACTGTTTTAGTAAAATATGTATTTTTTAACTCCATTTATTCATGTTGATTAAGTTTAAAACTAGTCAATTGATGACCCCCAGGTTTTGAAAATGACTCCTAGATTTTTAGTCAGTGGGTCATCAATGACCCCCAAAAAATTGGAGCTGGAGAAAACACTGAAAGGTGTTACTGTTTTTTAAATTTGACTGTTATAATAAATACAATAGAGATATAAAATAAATATTAATTCTTAATTTAATTATGTTTTTTTATGCCCCCCAAAATTTTGGGTGGGGCATATAGTAATCGCAACCTCCGTCCGTCTGTCCGTCCTTCCGTCTGGTATTTCGTTTCTGGCCTGTAACTTTGTCATACATAGAGGGATTTTGTTGATACTTGCAACAAATGATCAACAGAACATGACGACGTGTCGCGAGTAAGACCCACACCCGTACCTCAAAGGTCAAGGTCACAATTTCAGTTTGTTTGACAACACTTTCAGTTTATGTGAGATTTCGTTTCTGGCCTGTAACTTTGTCATGCAAAGATGAATTTTAATGATACTTGCTACAAATGATCAACATAACATCATGACATGTTGGGGGGGCATATGACACTTAACAGTGTCATTTCTTGTTCTTTTTATTCAACAAAATCTGGTAAAAAATGCCATAAATTTTGACTAAAATGTTACATTGAAATGGTTGATTAAAGGAATCTTGAATTACTACCTTTATTTAAAAAAACTTTTTGAGATATGAAATGAGTATAGGTAAAAATAGGTAAAATAATATATTCATATAAACATTACCATACTTTTAAAATCAATAAGTTTAAAATGTGTAAAGAAAGTAGCCGTTGACGTATGTTACAAATCATGTCCGGTTTGAAGGTAAACAAAGTGCTAGAAATAGAACCTTATCCTGATGAGGAATACTTAATAGCAAACTTTGTTTGTGTCGGAAATGTTTTTAAGTTATCATGCAAGTCGTAAAAAAGTATAAATTTATGCCCATTTTGAGTAAATTTTAATAAAACATAGATATGTGTTTGTTGTCCAGTTGTAACCAACGCAATTATCGTGTGTACAGCATTTATAAATAAACCATGTTTCAAAAGCAGTCTTGCAGCTGTGAATTGAGGTCATGATACATGTTTAGATGATGTCGCTGAAATGAGATGCTGGAATTTCCATCACAGTGTTTATTCGTGTTTTATTTTCTGTTCGTAATGAACGAGTAACTACTGAAGGATTATTAGTTTCTGTCAAAACGAACAACGTTAACAAGGGAAGTCCGCAACCTACACACATATCCGTAAGCATTTTCGAGCATGTATTTTATTGTATGTATTGATTATATCGATACACTTGTCCAAAAAGCGAAACAATATATTTCAAATTATTTGTCCTATTGTTTGCTACACAGACAACACGTAATTTGCATAAATCTGCGTCCCTTGTAACGGACGGTATACATTTGGGTAATATCTAACCATCTGACCTGCCTCACCATTTCACTTTTACTTTTACTAGTTTATCGAATAAAAAGACCAAAAAAACAGAAGTGCTTTGCCTGTTATTGATTTCTGTATTATTTTTTATAAGAAACTTGAAGATAATTAAATGTTTGTTTCGTAGGACACAATGTTCTGGACAGCGTGCGTTGTCTATGTAACGAATAATATTTCGTCTTTAAACAGTTTTAGATAAAAAAACATTCTATCAAAAATGATGTTTAGTGTTTTCATGAATTATTTAATAAGTCTTAAAGCAACACATCAACGTTTGAACTTTTTTAAAAAGTATTTTAATTAAGTTATGAGCACATTTCTTATACAAAAAAATGATCAATGAGCTATATGTGTACATATAAACATGATCCCAAACGCTTTAGAATTGTAAAAAAAAGATGCCCAAGTTATAAAGCGTGACAAACGCGTTTTAAAATATTTTTAAATCGCCGAGGATTTCCATTTAGCCTCGAATTGAATTATGCAAGTGTGCGCATATGTAACTTCCGTTTCCTGCTTCCTGTTTAAATGCTGTTTACATTTTTACACGAGGGAATTTATCTGATGAAAGAAGGACTACAGCTCGGTATAACTGTTTGGAAAAATGTAATAGCCTGTGTTATATGTGAAATGTGCGTGAAGCTCAGTCGACTGAAAGAGTTTGTCGTGACATGACAGGTATGCAGTACGCTACACACGAAAACGTGTAGATGTTGTTTTTTTTTATTATTATTATGATTTTAATTAGTTATCTGTTTTCGATCACTTAGAATCGCCGTTAGATAGATCAGTACAAGAGAATATCAACACTCATTGCTTGTATAAAATGTTTAAATAATTAGCTACCAAAAAAATAGCTAATACATGTACATTACCTTCACTATTCACGCTAGGTCACGGTGTCAGCCACAAAAATAGCGTAACCAGATTTCGATCACCTGACTGGATGAAATGTGTCAAAACTAAAATGACATAAGACTATAGAAGTGCATATACATGAAATTAAAACATTGATGCAAAAGATTTTTTTATAAATTTATGTCAATTTTATTAGTGCATCTTTACATGCATATCCTCACATAACAAACCTTTTCAACTATTTACTTGTTTTCATTCTACATTTAACATGTGGTCCTGTAATGATTTTAAAATCATTTTTTAACAAATTTCTATAAGAGGGATAACTCTTCCGTAACCGCTTTAATTTCTGACATGAGCAGTCATCATGTTTCGACACTTTTTTTTTTCTTGCATCAATTTTAAGCAGACGTGGTTGATTGTAGTGATTGAAAACAGGTTACTGCACCATAAAACTCACCTTTGTTTTTATCTTATTCGTAAACATTTCAATATCAACCTAGATAGAGACCAGTTACCAAGTTGAAATTTCTCAGTTGTGCGTCTTTAGTGGTCCTGAGTAGGATCCGTTTTAACTGTTTCAAAATCATAGATTGACAGGTGAATAAATACAGAGAAAAAGAAGGAAAATACGTTTAATAGAGTGTTATTTGTATATTTAGTTTCATGAACTTTTATAAGTACATTTTTGTCTCTGAAAAATTTAGAGGGCTATGATATTTACAAATTCCTTGTGGATTGGGTATACTAATTGAATAAAATGTGGAACGCATATTCCAGTGGTAGAACATCAAACCCATTATTGGGGGGTTGTGGGTTTAATCCTCCACCATGGCTGTGTTGTGTCCTTGAGCAACACACTTTTTTCGCATATGCTTAGTAATGGTTCTACCTTGTAAGGATTCGAGTGTGATTTGTCATAAGTTGTTTAACAATCAATGGAAAAAAAAAAAGAAGTGTGTGAGGGCAGATTTTTGGGTATATCATCTTCACTCCATAACATTTAGAAGACTTGCAGTTAAAAAATCTCAAACAGTTCAGGTCACAAAGATGTGCAAATAAGCCATACTACTAGTAACCTGATATGACAGAAACATAATATGTCAGACAGCATATGATGTGTGACGCATTGAATGCAAAAGATTAGGACTGGGTTTGAGTTCTGGACTGTATAGATCTATTGTTCATGCCATTTAATCTGCAATGTGTTGAAAGCATTCCAGATTAAAGTATAATATAATATGTTGACAGTTGAGTGTTAAAACATAACTTCATATTTCACACTTGAATCAGCAGTGAGAGACTTATGACAATGTTATTTATCAATAATCTTTGAGACTGTGCCAGAGCAGGATTCATACATGTAGTGTCTTATACTGGCCGAGCAAGAATTCAAACTCACTACCCCTTGATTGATAATCAGATGTGTTACCAACTGAGCTAACCTGCCATTTTTTAACTTCTTCTTACGAAGTGTTTGTCATAATTTATTGAGTGATAGTTGCTATGTTCTTTGGGTGTGCGTTGCAGAAAATATTTGTATTTCTATTAATTTGTTGTATACTTCTGTAGTCTTGACCATCACGTTTGCAGGTACCTTTGGTTGTGGATATTTTTAACTACTATAACTCATCTTATTTTTATATATATTTATCTTATCAATACAATAACTTACTGTTATAAATTTAATTACTATCTTCCCATCATTGTTCTTATTAAAGAAACATATATTTCAGGTGTCAGATGTTAGAAATTATAAAGTCTTGAACACATTCTCTGCATTCACTTGTGTGGGCCAGCAGACCTGAGAAAGTATCAAAACCACTGATGAATCCAGAGTGGCTAGTTTTGGAACTACAATTTAAAAAAAACGTTGAAAGGGTAATTCTCCATCTTAAACTCAGTTTTCTAATCATTTAGACAATCTGTTATTTTATACCCTTAACAAAAAAATTGTTCTTCTGATTTCAAATTAAAAAGATTGCAGTTATTTAATGCAATTTTTCAATACATTTGAATTTAGTTTGTTTTTTTGTTTGAATAGCGTTATTTTATGCTATTGAGGGCTTGGAGACAATCAGTTAACCTAACAACTCTTTCCTGGGATCCTGGAACAACAACTACTCGTAAACATTCATCTCTGCAAGTAATTGATAACTTTTCCACTTGAATTAATGATTAGAAACTGATAACAATGAAATGCAATGTTGTATATCAATTATCGCAGAGACTATGACCTGGCGAGGATTCAAACTCATGATCCCCAGACTAATAACCTGACCTGACACATTTCTGTTGATGCATTGCATCTGGTACGATTGGTACTTGAAGATCTCAGAATATATATATATATTATATACATTGTATATTATATATATGTGTCACACATTAGCGGTTTAGAGCTAGTGTGACCGTTTAGTTTTATTTTCATTTTTTTTCCCTATCAGGTAGGGGAAATAATCATTTGAAGCTACAACTGAAGCATATGTTGTTGTTCAGCGGAGATGTATGATGGTGAATTATGAATGGTATGTTGTACACTTTGTTTGAATATTTAGCATCATTCTATGTCGTTTACCTAATCACTATTTCCTGTTATCCTGAAAGGTTAATCAGTTTTGATTGATTGAATATTTAGTGTCATTTTTATGCTATCAAGGGTTAACAGACAATCAATTAACCTAACCACTGTTTCCTGGAATCCTGAACGGTTAATCGGTACTCGAGTACACCCCATTTCCGCAAGTACCTGATAACTTTCCCACTGGAATCAGCGATGAGATACAATAATAACGAAAAACAATGTCATATATCAATCATCATGGAGACTGTTGCCGGGCTGGAATTAAGCTTGCGACCCCTGAATTGATAGTCAGCGTTACCAACTGAGCTAATCTGGCCCAGCTGGTAAATCAGTACTCAGGCACACCCATCTCTGCAAGTGAGAGATGAATGACAATTAGTTGCAATGTTGTATATTAATCATCACATGGGGATTCAAATTCATGACTCCTGGATTGATAGTCAGACGGGCTACTGTCTGAGCTGACCAGACATGGTTCTGGTTGTATGATGAAAATAAAGTTATTTTTATTGTTAATGTTTTAGGATTTTTTTAATATAAGACTATGTATATAAGAACCAAATACATTATGACCATCATCACATGATGGAAAGAGATAATTGAGTTCAATGTTGTATTGAGCAAACTCCCATATACATGGATAAATGTTAGAGTTTTGATAATTCAAGGGTCATAACTCTGTTACAAATTGCATGTATCCAATTTGGTTCATTCATAATCATGTGTTACATGAAGACCAAATGATAACTGCAGGCTGTAAAAGTTATCAGACTGAATTAAAACTTGCTTCCATATCTTGTAATATTTATTGGGATACTTTTGTTTTTTGTGTGTGGACACATAAAAATATTGTTGCAATATGTTCACACTCTATGCTGTTCGCTTCTCGGTCAATAATTTCTTTGGGTGGCCAGTAATGCATTTAATAGATTGTGATGGGTTTGATATCAGGCTCAACCTGATGGCCTCAAAACAACACTCAATCATTGTTTCATCCAGGATATGGACATGAAGAATATTTGATTTTTCCCACACCTAAGCCTATAAAATTGTATTGTATCAGTGATATCACAACGGTCTGCTTGTTAGTGTTGCCACACTGTAGTATCATGATGCAGGCATACAGCATGATACCCCATCAGAATTTATTACTCTTATTTTAGTCTTTGCTATAATTCGGCCTGGGTTTGAACCCATGACATTTCGCTTGCAAGACAAATTTTAACTAGTCCACTATTGCAGTATGTTATAAGTCGTGAAGCACAATCTAAATATATAAAGAGAACCGGTCATGATTTGAACCAGAAAAAAAGTGCATGTACATATATAATTGCAACACACAAAAAGGTTGGTACACAGAGATATCATAAAATTGGGGCCATAAAATTGGTCTACATGTAGACAATGTAAAGTTCTATATGACATGTATAAGCTTTAACGGATGATTGAAAAGTTGTTACATGCTTCTATTAAATAACTGTAAGAAAAGTGATGAAACCACCCGGTACGAAATTGTAGTGGTACGAAACCTCCAACCATTCTCTCTCTGTTTACTGGCTTTAAGCCTAATAAAACAATGCGTGGATGGATAGCTTTTTTATTACATAATTATTATTTGGACATCTGACATGCTTTTCATCTTGGTGGATATACAATAAAATACGCCAAAGGCACATGCAATTAGATATTGCACTGGCTTCGAACGCAAACAAGAAAAAAAAAAAGACGTACAGATGACGATCGTTTCTTTACTTTATTTCTCGTATGACAACAGTGCAAAACACAATATTCATTCTGCATTTAGATAGTTAACAATATATCTATAATTTATGCTCTTGTTGAATTTTAAAATGTAACATGCATCTCAAAGTCATAAATTGCATATAGAAAATACTTACACGGGACTTTACAGTTTCTGGAAGTGTTGGTATTCTTTTTGCGCATATGCGAATGTAATATCCTTTTACGTCATACAGACAATTTACATATTTTATTTATAAATGACGGATGGGAAACCCGTTACCAGTATTCTGAAAACATGAACAAATAATTCAGTAAAATATCAATATATTTTATTTACCAAAGCTGCGAAAAGGTTTATATTGAACAGAAATCATCATATATTGCATATTTAAGTAAAGTTAAATGGGATATTAGTTTGTTAATCATTCGTGGATAGGTTGGTTTAATCATGTTGACTGTTTGTTTTTGATACACCTGGAAAATTTGCTTTATAATTTACATAAGTTTCAATGGACACTATAGTTTCCTGATTTCGAAAAACATCCTTAAAATGTTCACAATTTAATCAGCATCTTATTGACAAAAACAGTTTCATGTTATTAAAACAATGGCAAGTTGTTTCCACATTTTATAATTACATTATCAAAATTAACACTAAACATATTTGAAGTATAAATTCAAGGTTTTTTTATTAAATTTTGTATTGTAAGTTTCTTTGGACACTTAAATGCAGCTCATGACTGTGTACATGTAACATTCATCATAATATTTAAGTTTTTAGATATTTAAAATGAAGATGCATTTATTCCAAAATTTTATTTGCTTTCAATTAATCTCATATGTGCAAAGATGTTTCTTGAAAACACAAGTAATCTTTTTATGTACAAGCATTTTGTTGGTTACTGACAAATGTAATTTTAAATGAAAACATTCACCGGCTGAGTTTGTATAAATTTGTAAATTGTTTTGGGTATTTTCAACAGCACATCAAGTGATATATATATATGTTGGTCAGCTGTTGATGGATGAAGACCCAAGATTCAAATTCATATTTATGTATACATAGATCCACTGATTTTTTCTGCAGAAACTGAAGTTTTCAAATTTCTATGTCTGACTACAGCAGTTTAAGGCAAATGCGATTCATATACTTAGCCATGACACCAGAAGACCCTGACCCTCTCTCTACTAAAAACAAAACAGTATCTGATTATTATAGGGGGTTGGCATATAGATGATGTGCAGAACCTAGCCTACAGCCAAACAAGAGTTTAAGTCTTGTCAAGGTCATTCTTTTTAAGGTAAAATGTCAAAAATATATAATTTCATGACATGTATTCATTATTTATTGAGATCATTGAATCTAAATCTTGTTATCAAAATTCATGAAATAATAATTGATATCAAATCAAATTCTTTTCAATTTTGTAAAGCATGAATTTTTGATATAAAACATTAGGTAAAATTTATTTTTTTTAACAGATATCAAGAAATATTTTTCAAATTCATATCATTAATTTGATTTCATGAAATTTTGATAACAAGAAATCAAATATATCTTGAAGTTTGATTTAATGATATCAAGAATTTAATTAAATGATATCAATAAATACTTTTCAATAAATATTAAAAAGACACCCTTAAAAGAATCCTTGTTCTTTTGTAGTTTATGATGGAATATGCACTTAGAAAAAGGTCAAGGTCTTGTAACATAGACGACCCTATAACCGAGAAATCCAAAAAGAAGAAAGCATCTGCAGAACTGTCAAGAGAGTACAGACAGAGGATAAAGTCAGACCAGAATAAATATGGACAATACAGGGAATATGAACATCTGAGAGTAAAGGTATATATGGCAGAACTGGATGATGAGAAGAGGGAGAAGTACAGACAAACAACCAGGGAAAGGGTAAGAAAGTGGAGAGCAAAACAGAAACTCCTTGGAGTGCCAGTACAGCAAAAGCCTTCCCCAAAAACCAGAAGTGAACGAGAAAAGCAGAAAGAGCAATGGAGAATAGATAAATCCAAACAGAGGTAAAACAGAACATCCCAAGCTCTTAGGCAAGAAAATGAACGTCGGCGACAACGTTACACTAAAAAGAAAGAATTATTACTCCAGGAGAAGGAAAGAAGAAACCAGAAGAATTCTCCATTAATAGATTCAGCAGCAAAGCCTGGGAGTTCTGGATATTTACAGTTAGGAGCATTGAGATAGGCTGTATTCAGGGCCAAAAAAAGCATTTCTTGCACAATCATCTGAAAAATATGTAGATGTGAGCCAACTTATTGCTAAAGCAAACCCGAAGAGCAAAAATGAGCTGAATAAGCGATGTATTGTTAGCCCCAACTCAAAAAAAGACTTAACTTTCTTCAAGATTCAACTTTATCATTAAAAACAACAATATCAAATATTAAAATGAAAAGAGACACCATGGACCTGAAGAGAAAGAGAACAATAGCAGTGGCACTTTCACTAAAAAAAATAAATATACTGTCAAACAGTGTAAAGAGCTGGGCATAAGTTACAAATTGCTTCATCGTGCCTCAAATATTAAAACACAGTCAGAGTTGGACGAAAGAAAAAAAAGGAGTGACGCTCTTTCCAGTAAAATTACAGAGACAGTTGAGGAGTTCTTCTGTAGAGGGAATGTTTCTTCTGCTCTTCCAGATGCACATAGTGCTAAAAAGGTTGATGCAGCAATAGTTGTGGGTAGAAAAGTAATGGACCAATTACGGGTTTCATATGCACAGTTTACAGTTGAAAATCCTCGTCAGCAGCTCAGCTTCAGCAAATTTTCTAAACTGAAACCACAACATGTTAAAACAGTTCAACTTCACAAGAGGGATGCCTGCCATTGTGAATACTGCATTAACTTCAGTCATTGAGAACATTTTGTAGTGTGAGAAAGGAGGCAATAGTGGTCAGAGACAGGTATGATGTTGTTGTTGTATGGTGTTTAGTGCTGTTTCAACAATTTTTCAATCATATTGCGACAGTGTCTACTTGAGACAGTATTCTGAGCGCTGTCACACTGGAGTATCATGCCGCAAACACATGGTATGATACCCCACCCAGTCACATTATACTGACACCGCGCCCACCAGACCTAGAACTCTCCTCTTAATGCCAAGCGTCAAGCGAGGAAGCTTCTAGTACCATTTTTAAAGTCTTTGGTATGACCCGGCCTGGGATCGAACCCACAGCCTTCCGCATGTGAGGCGGACGCTCTACCACTAGACCATGCCGCGGTCAGGTATGATGCATCAGCTTTAACTTTGTGCACAAGACCAGAGGGGCAGGAGTACAAAAAGGTGTTGGATCATTTGTGCCAGGACTGTGGAGTGCAGATTTTGAGGAATCACATGGATACCTTTTTTCAGAAACCATGGTGACAGAGATATCAGCAGGTATAGATGGCAAATTTGCAGATTTGCAGCTAGATGGAAAGACCATAAAGCGAATGATGAAAGTAAAGAAGACTGGTACAGTGTTGTTACTGGTCCAAGAGCTTGAGATTGAGTTGGCCCCTTTCTCTAAACACAGTTTTGATGCAGTGGCGCCAGTATGACTTTATTGTAAAGACTGTTCCAGAAAAAACAGTGATATTCTTTATGAATTTTGCAGAGAACTATACCTGCAGGGCCCAAGATGAAGCCCAGGATGCACACTGGCCTAATATACTGTGTACTATCCATCCAATTGTTGCATCATACCGATGTCTAGAAAATCAGGAAATTGTGACTGACACTCTGATGTTCATTAGTAATGACATGAAACATTGTTTCCATGCAGTACAATACTTCAATACATTGGCCATTAAACATCTTTTGGAACGTGGCATTTCCATGCAATGTCTGATTCACTTTTCAGATGGAGCCTCAACGCAATATAAGAACAAGATCAGCTTCACTGATGCTTCCTTTTCAGAAGAGGATTTTGGATTCCAACAGAGAAGCACTTCTTTGGCAACCGCCATGGAAAAGGCCCTTGCGATAGAGAGATAAGAGTTCTCAAGAAACATGTTGGGATAGATGTACATGCCAGACGTAGTGAAATTTCTTCAGCAAATGATTTGTTTCAGTTTGGAGTGGAGAAGTTAACACGGCCAAAAATTTTAGACAAACATGTCCACTCCAGAAGAATTTTCTTTTACATCATCTGTAGAGGGAGGAGTTGTTTTTGTCCATCTTGTTTATCAGGAACAAACGAACAGGCATGTGATAACGGTAATTTAACTTGGAATTGGGAGTTGGTATTTTTGAATAAAGGGCAGAGAGCACCAAAATGTCGCAGAATGGAGATACAACAGGAAGAAGGTAATCAAGACCAGGGCATAGAGATTGAACTAGATGTAAACCAGACACAGAGACAGAAGTGAATCAAGAACATGAAATAGAGATAGAGGCTGAGGAAGGTGGTAGGGACCAGGGTATAGAGGAATATCCAGAAAGTAATCAGGACCAAGGAATAGAGCCAGAAGGTAGTAATTTGGAGCAGGATATAGAGATGAGCAAGAAGAAGGCCACAGGAATCAAGGCATACAGATAGAGGCAGATGACAGTATGCACTAAGACATAGCTATAGACCCAGAAGGTCACCAGGACCAGGGCAAAGGGGTAGTAGATTCAAATGAAGCGTGTAAGGACCATTGCATAGACACAGAACCAAGACATCACGACACCAGGGGTCAAAGATAGTGTCAGAAAGCTGAAGTTTGGAGCAGAGTATAGAGATAAATCAAACAGGTAATCAGATTAAATGCCCAGGGATAGAGACAAAAGAAGGCAGTGGACACCAGCGCACAGAGGTAGAGTCAGAAGAAGATAGTAAAGACCAGGGCATAGACATAGATGCAGAAGGTCATCAGAACCAGGACAAAGAGTTAGAGCCGCTTCACATTTGTAGGGACAAAGAGATAGAATCGGGAGATCATCTGGACCAGGGCATGGAATCAGGACCAGAAGAACCTTGTCATGACCCAGTCAATGAGGGAGATCAGGACCAAACCTCCGAGACAGAGAATGATGGTCATTCTATATCAGATATCGGTAAGTTCTCAAACCAGTGCAGTTTCAGTTACTTGCATAAATTTATAATAGTCAATTGTTCTTCCCAGCTTCTAGTCCATTAATAAACTGCCATATGTATAGTCCAGTGTGCTGTGCTGAACGTGACAAAATGCCATTCAGTTTTAATCAATGGTAGTAAAATTGTATGTTCTGTTGCATACTTATATTGATTTTTCTCTGGTTGTAGATCATTTGCTCGATGAAGTGGGATTGTCCATGTCTTTTGACTTTGAGGATGCATAAGCAGACAGTATAAACATTTCTGATTTTATGAGAACCCTTGACGATGACAACCAAAGTAGAAGGTACTTTTTATATGTTCTCATCTTGGTAACCACAAGTCAAACTGTGTATTGAATTTTTGAGACAGGTTTCAAATTGTTGTCCAGTTCTCATTCATCTGATATATATTTTTTTAAACAAGCTTTCAAAAGCCGAGTGTGCTGTCCTCCCACAGTTCTTGTTTATTTCATAAAACACTTAGTATATCCATTGGAATATTACCTATTCTCTGATTAAAAGTTATATTTGCACTTGAAATAATGTACACTTTTAGATATGAATTTATGTGACCACTGTGGCACCAACTGCCAACAATTTTCTTCGTTTCTGCTATTGCAAGTTTCAAATGATTTTGCTAAATTCCTTAAGTTGGTATCCATAATAAAAAACACAAGTACCGTTACATGTGATAAATAAATTTCAAACTATCATAATGTAGGATTGTTGTGTTTTGGTGAAACATGGGACTCAATTTCTGCATGCTGTTGTAAATAAAATTAATGTTTCAAATTTTCTGCAGAGCTCTTGATTAGGTTTTTATCAGTTGGTTATTTACTCAGAAATAGTAATACAAGCAAGTTATTATTAAATTGGTTTGCTAATTAATTTAAAAGCATCTTCATTTTCATATCAATAGAAAGCAGTATGAATAAAAAGAAATCTTGTAAAATTATTCATAAGAGGCATAATCTAAATAGTTATTAATCAGTGACAAATTTTACAAAATTCATATTATTGGGAAGTACTGAAATCTGAGTTAACATCTGAAAATCAAAATTTGGCAAACATTTTTTAGTAAAATACCCATTTGAATCCCCTTCTCTGGAGCACTGAAATTACTGTTTTGTTTAAAAATTGTTGGTTGTTCATATTTTTGTACTTGAGCTCCGGTATAGTTTTAGGAATGAATTTCATTTGTTGAAAGTTAATAGATATGAACTTGCATGGACCACATTCAGAGTAAGAGAGATATTGCTGTTGATTGCAAGTTCATATCTCAAATTATGTTCATAAGTTATTTGTCATTTTTGTCTCGTCGTGACGAAGGAGCGAAAGCGAGATTAAGGTGTTGCTTTTCCGTCAGTGGCGGGTGCGTCAAACATTTATATTTGGCTCCAATGTTAAGTTTTCGTTTTTTCATTTTTTTTCTCTCCTACAGACCCTAAACCGCTCAAGTACCCCAATTGCATGCAAACGAATTGCACTCAGAGCATAAACGGAGCATGAATGTAGCGCAGACGGAGCGCGAATGGGGCGCTGGCGGAGCGGACCTGGACCGTTAGTGAACGCTGATTTTGAATAATAAATGCACTCCTGAACGCATGAAATAGATCGAGTGCACTCAGACACGCTGAGTGCACTCAGATACGCAGTATATGCGCTATACGCTAGACACAGTAAGATAACTGATAACTAAACTATTCGTGCGCTACTGAGTGCACTCGTTCATTCAGATACACTCTTGTTTCATTACTTGAGCGTGAAGTCAATAATCAAAATTGAGATAAATAAGAAATTTTCTGTACACATAAATATAAACCATGTAGTATATATAATTGTGTTTTTGGTATAACGCATGATAAAACTAATTTTGGTCATCAATTTGTCAATTATATCATAAATATCAATATTTAGCTAATCAATATAATAAAGTTAAAAAACCTATTATACAATAGACGACGCATCAATGGTTATCTACGGTTTCAAGGCCAATTTAGTTGCACATTTAAACATGATTTGGTTTGCGCCACACAAATATAAATAAATTTATATATTATGTAAATAACAATTAGAAAAATATGTTATATGAAATAACTATTTGCCTTGCTATTACGATATAAATTAGTTATAGAACATACAGAACATATATTTCAATTGGATTTAAGCGTATACAGCTCTAAACAAAAACAAATCCATGCATTTGTGAATCAAACAAAACAAAGATATGCGGAAAATTATATGATTATGATTCTATTTGTTTGAGTATTTTGGCAAAATAAAAATTACCCATTTTAAATTCAATTTGGAGTTTAGTTTTATATTTTCCCCAAACATAGTTACACTGAGTCTGTGCTTAGTTGTGAAAAAATGCACGTAAAATTGTTATATTGCAATTAAAGTTAAAACAGTATACTCGTGCGCATCTCATTAAAATATGAAAATAATACTACCAAATTAATATCATTCTTAAATATAAAGTGGGTCAGTAGTGCAGTGGATAGAGCTGGCTTCAGACGGCAGAGGTTGCGAGTTTGACCCGCGCTCTACCCTATGACCTCTCGAAACACAATTCAGTACCAGATCTAATAAAGGAATGCACTGGAGAATATGCATAAGCTCGGAGCTTGCTTCACAATCATAATAAATTAAATTAATGTAAAATAAATGTATGTATGCCAAAACAACACGATAGGCCTAATAATAATGATGATAATAATATTATTATG
The DNA here is from genome assembly GCA_029582155.1 of Panopea generosa. Lineage (NCBI taxonomy): Eukaryota > Metazoa > Mollusca > Bivalvia > Adapedonta > Hiatellidae > Panopea > Panopea generosa. The sequence continues at coordinate 33,090,412 of CM055903.1, read as the reverse complement.
AAAAAAATTGCATTTTTTAGTATTGATTTTGACTATATATTTCTTATTGAATCACATGTCGTAGGTTAAATTAAGATTCATTAATCTGGTACAAATTATAATCAAAATACACGCACGCACGTATCCAATATAAAAAACTGTGACAAATCAAGAAGTTGATATATATCTATTATAATAACAGATCCAATGATAATAATATTTAAAAAAAAAAAAAAAAAACAAATAATAATAATAATACAAATAAATACTACATTTTCATTAGTTTTAAAATTGTAGGATTGTTTTTATCTTGTGAAATTAACAATTCTGATTTTTAGTTTTATCTGTTTTTTTATCAAAAGATATGCTGACATTCATCTCCTGCAGCAGATTGGGAATGTAATTGACTTGTTTATTTAACCCACGGGACTAATGACAGATAATTAACGGACAAAAACTGCAAACTATCAAAACTGTCAAATATGTTCGTAATTTATAATAAATGCATTTGTTACGTAAAATAAAACAACTAAATCGTAAGTTTATTGCCCAATATTGGGCAAAAGACCGGTAAGTCACCGCTTTAGCGTATAATTTAATTGACACGGCTCTCGCTGGCATGTGACATAACGTAATTAACACCACAGGTGTCTGTATTGCTGCGTGTCATGTAAGTAGCAGTATAGCACAGTGGGTAAATTTTCAAACAAGTTTAATATAGTTTGTATTTTAATTAATATATTAACGTGACTACTATCAGTTAAAAAAATAATTTGAGAAACACTGAAAAAAGGTTCATTTCAGGTACATAATGATAACGAAAATATTTATTTAATCTTATAATATCAGAATATCTTTTTTAAGTTTAGTGAAGCCACATTTAGACCCAAATCTAGAAAAACACTACAAGATTATTATTTTTCAAAAATCATGTATTATTTTATATGTCAAATCCCATCGCACGAATTATAATAAATTTTTCATCACCCATGCAGTGCATAATTTATTATTGATTATAAAGCTGATTTTAGTTTGAACATTAACAAAAACCAGTGACATATCCACATATTGTTAGGTCACTGCTTATACTGATCCAATGAATGGATTACTGTTAATCCAAAGATGTATAAGCGGTATTGAATTATTAATAACAATTACAATATATTTAGTTTATGTTGATGATGTATCTATAAATTGTGTGGATAACTTTTTTTGCTTTCCTGTAAAAAAACGGCTTACGATATATCAAAAGTTACTGATGCAAACACATTTCGGTCTGGATAGTAGAAGTCAGTAGAACGTGCGATATTCTTTGATCACACAAAACACTGATCACATATCAAAATATAGACTCTTCCGTTAATCTTCCCTATTATCAGTAATTGTTTATCCGAAATTTACAAACTTTCGCCCAGCGGGTGACACAATATGTAGACAAACAATCGGATTATGAATTCAATTACCTTGACTTATCCCATGGATACATTTTATTTATTGCTCCATTTTTTAGCAGCTTCAATTAAAAAGCCAATATGGAATCATTTTAAGAGTTGAGAGGTTGCGATTGGTTATGGGCCAGAAACCCAACTGAGCGGACTGAACGATGAGTGAACGATGAACGAACGAAGCGAAAGCTGAGAGGAGTATAAAATAAAGATAGTAAACATCGATCGTAAGCGAATACTTGCGTTTGTGAGTGCATTAAATAAACCGCACTTAATCGAGCGCTCGCAAACGGAGCGCAAACTGAGTGCAAAAGGAGCGCAAACGGAGTGCAATTATGGGGTACTTGAGCAGTTTAGGGTCTGTATGTGTGTATTAACGGTCAAAGCGTCATGGCGAGACATATCATTCCGCAGATATTGTTATTTTTAAATAATGTTGTCAGTCTACCTAATACAAAACATTCACTAATGAGCTGAAATTATAAAATGGCACTGAAACATTTTCCGTAAAGGTAATATTTTTAAATAGCCCTGTAAATGACAGTGATTTAACTGAAGAAATTAATATTATATTTCTTATGAATATATTTTGTAAATGGCAATTATTAAGATGTTGATTAATAAAACTTTCGCACAATCACTGATTTTGAACATTAATTATTTATTTACAAATATTTTCCATGTTGTAGATTACACTAGTCGGTCCAGAGGCCATATGGATACAGTATTTTGCTCAGGCCAGGAGAGGCAGTTGGACCCTTCAAACCAAAGAATTTTCGGCACTACCTGCAGACTTTGTTCGAGTTTTGGATGCACCCGATCTGATTTGGATGGGAGGATTGCGTTTTCATTACAAATTTGATTTGTAAAATAAAAAAAATAAAAAGTTGTACTTCAAAGTATGAATTTGTTTTATTTTTAAAAATATATGCCTTTCCATTTAACAGGAAGACGAAAACATATTCAGGTATAACTTTTTCACATAGTACCAACTATATTTTTATCGTGTCTTGTAACTTACACTATATATCATATAACAAAGTTATACATACAAAATGATTGTAAATTGACTGATAATAAGCATTGAACAACTTAATAGTGTTGCAGGGTCAAATGTCCTTACAACTATAAATACTTCCTCTTATTTCTACTTAATCAAAAATAGGAACAAAGTGTGGAGCAAATTTTGTAAGTTACAGTGTCCATATTGCACACTTTAATAAATTGTAACTGAATTATTTATTTTTTGCTTTCTTTGCTTTAATAAAGGAAGGATACAGTTGACAAATTTGATGATGTTCTTTAATTTGTTTTTGTATATTTAAGTAGGAGTAATTCAGGAAAAGATGGGCACCATGTAACTTACACAATATAATTTTTATTATGTTGATCACATTTAAGGCTACCTTACTGCCAAATGACTGAAAATACTATATTTTTACTAACAAAGTGTTGTCATTTCAATATCCCCCAATTTTTAAAAAAAAAAAAAATGAGGATAAAAAAGAGGGGGGGGTGAATTTTAGATAACCACTAAGGTTATGGGTTTGAGACCAGCACTGTCCAAACTTTGTATAAGAAAGTGTGCCAGTTACTCAGGATATGCAACATAAAGCCTGTAATGTGTTAAAAAGGTTTTAAACCCCATTAAAAAATCTTTATCTATGCTACCAAATAAGTTAATAAACTTTAATTAATGTGTGAGCTCTGCAGTTATAATGTTGACTACTGCTGCATATCCAGTGTATGTGAAGGATGATTTGAGTTAAGAATGCTCAATGTGAGTTAAATGAATATTTATCCGGCAACTAACATTTCAATAGTTTATACTTATTTAATTATTTTAGCTCAGAGCTCATATGAATCACTCTTGTTTCAGTGAAGCCATCAGTTAATTGATAATATAGCTACCTAAAATAGCTAGCAACCATGTTTAAAACCATTTGTGTTACAGTCTTTTGGCTCATTTGTGAAGTAGGCTCAAAAACTGTCTGGTTCTCTCTTGATTTAGTTTCCGGGGAAGCCAGTAATGAGTGTTGTTTTTAGAGGCAATCAAGTCAAGCCTTGGATAGGACTGAAGACATCAAGTCTAAACCGCAAACATTATCAACTACACTACTTCACAAACTATTCTGTTCCATCAATGCACTACCTCCCAAACTATTCTTTTCTATCAACTGCACTACCTCCCAAACTATTCAGTTCTATCAACTGCACTACCTCCAAAACGATTGGATCTGTCAACTGCACTACCTCCCAAGCTATTCTGTTCTATCAAGTGCACTACCTCCCAAACTATTCTGTTCTATCAACTGCACTACCTTTATCAACTGTACTGTCTCATAAACTATCCTGTTCTATCAACTGCAGTACCTCCCAAACTATTCTGTTCTATTAACTGCACCACCTCCTAAACTATTCTGTTCTATCAACTGTACTACCTCTTGAACTATTCTGTTCTATCAACTTCACTACCTCTTGAACTATTCTGTTCTATCAACTGCACTACCTCTCAAACTATACTGTTCTATTAACACAACTACCTCCTAAACTATTCTGTTCTATCAATTGTACTACCTCTTGAACTATTCTGTTCTATCAACTGCACTACCTCTATCAACTGTACTGCCTCCTTAACTATCCTGTTCTGTCAACTGCACTACCTCCCAAACTATTCTGTTCTATTAACTGCACCACCTCCTAAACTATTCTGTTCTATCAACTGTACTACCTCTTGAACTATTCTGTTCTATCAACTGCACTACCTCCCGAACTATTCTGTTCTATTAACTGAACCTCTCGAGCTATTCTGTTCTATTTACTGCACTAACTCTTGAACTATTCTATTTTATTAACTGCACTACCTCCCACACTATTCTATTCTATCAACTGCTCTACCTCCCAAACTATTCTGTTCTATCAACTGCACTTAACCTCCCAAACTATTTTGTTCTATCAACTGCACTATCTCCCAAACTATTTGGATCTATCAACTGCACTTCCTCCCAAACTATTTGTTCTAACAACTGCATTACCTCCCAAATTATTCTGTTATATCAACAGTTTCTGCACTACCTCCCAAACTATTCAAATCTATCAACTGCACTAGTAGGTCTCCCAAACTATTCGGATCTATCAACTGCTCTACCTCCCAAACTATTCTGTTCTATTTACTGCACCACCTCCTGAACTATTCTGTTATATTAACTGCACTATGTCTTGAACTATTCTGTTCTATTAACTGCACTAACTCTTGAATTATTCTATTTTAGTTACTGCACTACCTCCCACACTATTTTATTCTATCAACTGCTCTACCTCCTAAACTATTCTGTTCTATTAACTGCACTTAACCTCCCAAACTATTCTGTTCTATCAACTGCACTTAACCTCCCGAACTATTTTGTTCTATCAACTGCACTTCTTCCCAAACTATTTGGATCTATCAACTGCACTTCCTCCTAAACTATTTGTTCTAACAACTGCATTACCTCCAAAATTATTCTGTTATATCAACAGTTTTCTGCACTACCTCCCAAACTATTCAAATCTATCAACTGCACTAGTAGGTCTCCCAAACTATTCGGATCTATCAACTACTCTTCCTCCCAAACTATTCTGTTCTATTAACTGCACTACCTCACTAATAATCTGTTGTATTAACTGCACTACCTCCCAAACTATTCAGATTTATCAACTGCACTACCTCCCAAACTATTCGGTTCTATCAATTGCACAATCTCTCAAACTATTCTGTTCTATCAACTGTACTAACTCTCGAACTATTCTGTTCTATCAACTGCACTACCTCCCAAACTATTCTGTTCTATCAATTGCACAATCTCTCAAACTATTCTGTTCTATCAACTATACTAACTCTCGAACTATTCTGTTCTATCAACTGCACTACCTCCCAAACTATTCTGTTCTATCAGTTGCACAATCTCTCAACTTGTTCTGTTCTATTAACTGTACTAACTCTCAAACTATTCTGTTCTATCAACTGCACTTCCTCCCAAACTATTCTGTTCTATCAATTGCACAATCTCTCAAACTATTCTGTTCTATCAACTGTACTAACTCTCAAACTATTCTGTTCTATCAACTGCACAACATTCTGATTTTTTCTGTTCTGTTAACTGCAATACTTCCCAGACTATTCTGCTCTGTCAACTGAACTACCTTCCAGACTATTCTGTTTTATCAACTGCACCATCTCTTGAACTATTCTGTTTTATCAACTGCACCATCTCTTGAACTATTCTGTTCTATCAACTTCACTACCTCCCAAACTATTCTGCTCTGTCAACTGCACCACCTCTTGAACTATTACGTTTTATCAACTGCACCACCTCTTGAACTATTTTGTTTTATCAAATGCACCATCTCCTGAACTATCCTGTTCTAATAACTGCAATACCTTCCTAACTATTTTGTTCTGTCAAATGTACTACCTCCCAAACTGTTCTGTTTTATCAACTGCACTACCTCTGGGCTGACAACTCACGAGCGTAGAATACAAGTATACTCAAAGTAAAATTTACAATTTACAATTTTATTATTACATGAATAAAATTACGAAAATACAATTATACAATAATTATATACAAATTAAAGCTTATTACTAATAACAAAAAAATATAGCTGGTTTAAAGATGTCCTAAGATGGAATTTACACTTTTTTTTACACAGTTCTTTTTCCTACTCGTTTTGTAAATTT
>CM055903.1:33066743-33083768 GCA_029582155.1 Panopea generosa | reverse complement strand
CGAGGAATAGAGAAAAAGGTGTTACTTTTCTGGTGGCGTCAAGATTTGGTTTAGATTTTCAAATAAGAAACAACAAAAAAAGTTAAATTGCTGTAGGCGAGACAGCTGATTTCATGGAATTGTCTAATCAACAGATTGCCACAAGTTTTTTATCCATCACCAAACCTACTAAAATGATCAAGTTTAATAACTCTTATTTGAGACTGCTATATACGTCCCATTTCAATGAAATTTGGTATACACATTCATAATCAAATTTGGATTGTAAACCCGAATAATACATTAGTTTTATAGGTTACTGGTAAGCCACTAAATGTTGAACGCTACTAAACGTCAAACCTTTTGATTTTAGAGTTAATTTAACTGTATGCATTGTATTTTCCAGTCGGCATCGCTAAATCAATTTGTTTTTATGCTAAAAAGTAAAAAAACAAAAATACAAAAAAAAGAAATCATTCACTAATGTGGGGAAAATCCCATATGATTCTGCGCGCATGCAGATTGACCAAATTACCTGAGGTTCTTTTAGAGGAATATTATGCTTTAAGTTTTTACATACCGGGTAACAAACGATTTTAATAATACCATTTAAGGTAACACTTTTATTTTTTGGATTGCGAAATTATTTTAATATAAAATGCCAATAAAATCATTACAGGAACACTGTTTCATCATAAACTTTTCCAGCAGATGGCTGAACTATTGCTCATATTATGTTCAACACATTAATATCGTTCTGATGGTTTTTATCAGTACTGGCCAAAGGCCAGGTTACTTTATGCGATGGCCTGTTGTCTGCACATGAGGAATTTACGAAATTGATTAGTTCTCAAGAACCAACAATGTGATTTGGACGAAACTTCATATGTAGTATCCTGGCATTGACCATTATAAAGTTTTTTCAAATCAGATCGGCCTGGTCAACTTACGTCAAAACCTTTAAACCACTACATCTCAAAAACCGACTGAAATTTTCATGAAACTTCATATCTAGCATCCTGGCATTAATTTCTCTCAAGTTTGTTCAAATTGGGTTGGCTTGGTAAATAACAAGGTCACTAGGTCAACTTGCATAAAAACTTTAAAAGGCCTTTTTCTCAAGAACCAACAGTGGGATTTTGGTGTAGCATCCTTGTATTAATCTCTCCCAACATTGTTCAAATCGGGTCTGCCCAGTCAACAACTTACCATAGTCACTGGGTCAACTTAATTCCTTAAAGCAACCATTGGATTTTGATGAAACTTAATAATGTAGTATCCTGGAATTGACCTTTATCAAGTTTGTAAAAATCATATAGGTAAGGTCAAAGTCTAGGTCACCCCTTTAAAATCATCAGAACCAGTACAGCTTATCTAAAGCTTACCTCTTAAGTCTCTTGTTTTTAGGGGTGGTGCTTTAGCAGCCGCTCTCAGAACTAACAGGATTTTTTTTCCTATACCACAAATCTACAACCGTGTATCGTGTTAATGCAAACCTGACAACCACCAATCAAATAGTTCCACCCCCTGATAAGCTTTCGAACTCACTATAACACTATAAACAGTAGATTCGCCTATTTCAACGAAACCATTAATATTATAACAGACAGCGGCAATTTATACCTATAAACAATTGTGTATCGTATAAATTGAAGTTTATATTCAGTGCTATTAATCAGCACAAAGGAATTAAAGCGCATGAATACAGACACGCTGAACTATGGTCACGTGACCAAAAGATTACGCCATCTTTTGTAAAATCAAATTCCAGGTCACGAAGTACATTGCCAACATGTACATTGAAAGAGTTGTATATTTCGGCAAGGACTTCAGATATTAAGTACTTGATTCGGGAGTCTGATTTCGCTTTTTTCTATCATTTGAAAAATGTGTACGGGAACAAAACTTTTCTAGATCAAGGAACTATACTCCTTGCTTATGCCAATAAACAATCAATACTCGTTCTAAAAATAGAGATATGCTTATGTTGATCACGTGACTTGAGGTTTCTCCCAAATGTTTAAAACTAGACTTGTATTCCTAAAAAGTATTCGAGATTGATCGATTTATGAATAATGTCTGCTCTTTTTTTTTGTTATTTAGTAAATATTTCATATATATTTCCAATAATTGGAACCGGTAAATAATTTCCATTTAAACACATAAGAGTTAAAGCATTTGTGTTTCAATAGCAAAAATACGCATACATCCAGATGTGTCTAAAAATCAGCGCCATATCATTTTGGCTAGTGCGGTTCCGTTTATGGGGTGATATAGGGCCCTAGAAAATATAAATGTAAGAATCAGTTATTTAAGCCGACATACACATTTCTACTTTTCGAATTGTTTCACTGTTACGCTAGAGAAATCAATAAAGAAAATAGTAAATGAATATACTCAAAGTGGAATTCATCGTGCTAGATTCAGAGCACTTTGATATTTTATATATACTGTACTGTGATAGAAAGCTTGGCATTTTTGAAAATATCACGAGTTGAGTTGAAGATACAAATCTCATATCATTGAGTTGAACTAATATCTTGAAGTTGGACATTTGCCAGTTTTAAGAGTTAATATTCCAACTTTAGCAGAAATACACTTTCAAAGGCAAACCATTCAGTTACGTTCTCAGACTTATTCGAGATAAGGGTCAACGTATAGCATAGAACATGTAGATTTTGTACTCTGTATAAGAATCAAAGGTAATCGAGATTATTCTACTTCAACGTATGCAAACTGACCTGTTTGTCTAAAACAATAGCGACATTTTACATCTTATATGCTCCGCCCCCATCAGCACTGCAGTGCTTTGATTTTAATGTTTACTGATGTCGTTTCAGCTCACATGTGAACTTCCACCACTGATACATTTGTTTACACCTGGAAATCCGAAACAACTGACATTAAAAATGGCAACGAACCTTCTTAAACCTTTGTTCAGTCCAGAAGGCTCGAATAACAGATTGAAGGAAATAGAAGTGTATTCAAAGTTTGTCAAATACTTGAGAGAAGCAGCTAGTAAGTGATTATTATTAATTGAACTGCATTAATTAAGATAAAGTTTAAAATTTGTCCGAATGCCCTTCATGATCTGCAAGTCCCACTTTCTTGTTCAAACTACTCCAAAAGTTCTCGACAAATGTTAACTTGCTTGGTACGGACAGGTGGTTCATTGAGTGATTGTCTAGTTTAAAAGTAGTAGTAGTATTTTCCATTCAGGTGAGATGCTAGAATTTAATAGGTTTCCAATCTAGTAGTTCAGTTACCCATAAACTGCTTTATTTGGGTCCTTTGATTTACAGGAGTTCTCAATAATATAATACAAAATTAATTTTTAATTCAACAGTTGCTTTACACAGGCAGTATATAAATATTTAAAGACCCACCTTGGGTATAAAAGACATGGGAGTGTTTTCCATAATTTTTGAAAACACATTCAGATCATGTAAAGTAACTTTCAAATTTAAAATAAAGTCATGGATTGGAAATTTGAAATTTGTCATGCAACATGGTCTTAATATTACTCAGTTGCCGAAATTTTCAGTATAAAACCTGCCATAATTTATTACAGAATGCTTTCAACAGACAATCAGTTAGGAGAGAAATTTGAATGTTGGGAGGAGCAAACTAGTCAAGATTTGTCATGTGACCAATGTTTGTAAACAAACTGGCATGCTGCAGCTCACTTGGCTATATTTAAGATATAGAAGTTAAATGCAAACTAAAATAAAAATCATGCATGACTTACCAAACTTTTAAATGATTTCTTGTATTATTAATTTTTCAATCACAAGGTGCATGTATATATTACCATATTTAATAGATGGGTATAATTTTTCCTCTATTTTAAAAAAATGGTCCAACTTATGATGTCACGTGAATGAATCATTTTACATGTGTATTATATCACATCAAACAGAACTGATACTGTTTTAGATTTAAACTATATATAGTGTTTTCACTAGGAATATCATGAATATATAATATATATATATATATATATATGGTTTTTGACAAATGAAAGCTTTTGAAAGTTTGGACTTTTTTCTCAATTCTCTTTAAATTCTCATTTACAATTGAATTATTCATCATAATTTCTGTTTTAGCGAAGTGTTTTTTCTCCTTCCATATATAACACTGTTTGACATCAACCAATTTTAATACTTTTTTTGGTTTTTGAAGTGGCGGCCTTGACATTGTTCCTTTTTCTCATTTACAGATGATACACACTGTATGATAAAACAAAAACATTAATTGATTACAGTTATCATAAGCACATCATTTCCTACTTTGTATTTAAATAATGATTTGAGATATTGTGTTAAAAAAAGATACATTTTGATTTTTTTTATTCACATCAACATCCAACACAGTCTTGATTATTATTGTAGGTTTTTTGTCTCTATAACATTCCAGTATGAATATTGAGGAAAGCCTTAATTGCAAGTTCTGATTTCCGGCACTAAAAGTGAAAAAAAATGCTCTGACAGCACATATTCACATTCTTAATATTTATATCTATGTATTTTTAATTTAACTAAAAAATTTGGTAAATGATTCATACTTGATTTAACTTGAATATAGGGATATTTGGTATGTCTGTTAGACTGGTTATAATGCTTAAATTGTGTTTTAAAATAAAAAGACACATACTAATAAACATTAATACATACTTTGATATCAATCAACTTTATAATTTATCAGATAATAAACAGTAATTATCAGATAGTGATGATTAATTAAAACCCTGTAGTCCCCTATTATGCAAAAGTGCTATGTAATACTGACCCTAGGGTCACATTTCTGTATCAGTTACAATGTAAACATTCTGCATTGTTTTGTTGTCTGTATTTTACTGTTCTATTTAAATACCATAGTATACACTCCCACTACATGAAACATGCTCTGTGGAGTACCTCATTTGCATCCGATAATCTGATCGGATGTTGGGGCTTTAAGCCAGTAGAGCAGCTCATGGCCGGGAACCTTGAAGCAATTCATTCTTTGTAAATAAATTAATAAAGAACTGTAATATACAAAGAAGGGCCTAAGAAATCTAAAGGAGTTTATGTAATCATACAGTCTGGCCTCGACAATTATGTGAACTAATGACCCAACGGGGCTCTTGAAAGAATAATGTTGAAACTTTTCTTTCTTCAGGTGGTCGACATGGAGATGTGACCCTCAACAAAGTCCTAAAGTTCACAACTGGTGCAGAAGAAGAGCCTGTGTTAGGATTTCAAATGAATCCATCAATTCAATTTGTGAAGAGTATGTCTTTCTTGCCTACTGCGAACACGTGCATCAATAGACTGAATTTGTTAATACCGAGTGCAGATATGGCAATACCAGCAGATGACATCTTATTTAATCTTTTTGATTATGCTTTTTTGAATGCATTTTTTGGCTTGCAATAGTTTTGGATTTATCAATACTGTGAAATCATTCAATTCACTAGGAGCTTGACAACTAAATCCAATACCTACATATGGGTTATATTTGTTGTTACACCCAAACTTGAGACTTCAGACATAGACCATATATTTGGATATTTTACATTTCTAGTGTACCGTAATGTATATGCTGATCATGGCGGGATCTTTTGTAGCACAAATGAAGTTGGAGGGAAGAAATATTTTAGTGAATTCAAGTACCGGGCAAAATAAAGTTGTCTGATTATTTTAACATTTTCATTTGGAAAGTGCCACAATTTTTTTTATCTCAACTAGGCCAAAGGAACATTATGTGTCCTTCATTTACGTTTCTTGTAGACGGGACAGTACCGATACTTTTTATCAAAACTTTTATACAGTCATCTTTTAATCATGAGATCTCGGATGGGTTTTTTTATTACCCATAGGGGCAAGTAACAATGGAGATATTGCCCGTAAATCATTGAAAAAGTATTCATTTTTAACTTGTATAGATGTCAGAGGTCACTAGTATTTTTTATCAGATCTCTACTGAGCTTACTTTAGTTTAAGAAAGAGCATCATTTTGCATCTAATCTTTATTTTAATTTGTGTACTTAAAATTATACACAAAATTTGTTGATGCTTTTTATTTATTCCAATCATTATTAGCCTATGTGGTTCTGGCTAAGAATAGAATAACTGTCAATCTCTGCAGATGGGTAGGAATCCTCCGAATGGGTGTCATGTTAATTTTATCATTTTTTTGTCATGTTCATTATTATAGTTAAATTACCAAACCCTATGTGGTTCCAGGGAGCCATATGAGTGATGGCAAGAATAGGATCACTGTGGCTCATGCATGTTGTATGGAGCGACAATTTGAGCAATACGATAGAATTTGCTGAAACTCTGCAATTCTGTAGGTATCAAGGTTCTAGGTTCATTTTGCATATTCATTTGTTGATGTGTTTCTTTTTAATCCATGTTAATTTGTTGTTTTATAGAGTGAACCTGGGATCTTCCTTCCTGTTAGCGTCGAATAACCTATGTGTTGGTCTGCTGTAAAACCCCTTTCATTTCAAATATTATTTTGAGAGATGTTATAATATGCATTTATTTTTCAATCTGTTTGATAATTTGTTATCGTGGCGCCTGCTTTAGCAAAGCAGACACCTAAGATTACTTAGTTCTGTCTGCCGCCTGTCCGTCTGTAGTCACATTTTTTTTTAAATTGGGTATTTGGTTGAAACTGCATACATGTTAAACCAATATTAAAGCATAATGGGTAGACAAAAAGGGGAAGAACTCTCTATTTTATTTAAGAGTTGTGTCCCTTTTTGTAAAATAGTTGCCACATTTTAAAGTTTTTTTACACCAACATTTTTTCCACGGGAAGGATTTGATTAAAACTTCATGAAAATGTTTAAATCAATTAGTTTAATGGGTACTCAAAAAGGGGGACAAGTATATTTGTTAAGCTTGATTATTCATTGAATAGTAAAGCTATTCCACTCATGTCAGTGACACACATCATGTTAAGGTTGGCTTGCAAGAGCTTATTTTTTAAGTAACCAAAGCATTTATTGGATTGAAACTTTACACATGTGTTCCTTATCATATAACCCACTAGGCAGAAAAGTTAAACAACTGTTGCATGATTTAGGGATGAGTTATGGCCCTTTTTGGGTTACGGTTTGCATGTAAGTGCATATTTTCTAAGTAATCAATGCATGTAATGGATTGAAACTTTCCAAAAGTGTTTCACGTCATCAAATCTACAAAATATATCAAGTTACACAACTCTTGCTTGATTTAGGGTTGAGTTATGGCCCTTTTTGAACTTAGACCTCAGATTAAGGTCATGAAAGTGGATATTTTCTTAGTAACAAATGTATGTATTGGATTGAAACTTTCCATTAGTGTTGTACATTGTCAGATCTACTAAACAGATCAAGTAACCAAACTCTTGCTTGACAAAGGGGTGGGTTATGGTCCTATTTGAACTTGGAAAATCAGGTTAAGGTTTGAATGCAATTGGAAATTTTCTATATTTTTCTTAGTAACTAATGCATGTTTTTGATTGAAACTTTCCTCAAGTGTTTCACATCATCACACCTACTTAGCAAATCAAGTTTTTCAACTCCTGCTTGATTTAGGTTGAATAATGTCCTTTTTCGGACTTAGAAAACGGGTTAAATATGGCATGCAAGTGAATATTAAAGTAACCTGTGCATGTGTTAGATTAAAACTTTTGGTGTACGTACATGATACAGATATAATTGTAAATGTCGTCTTGGCAGATGGTGCATTTAAAAATGTTTGTACATGTTTATTGCTTTATTAATTTAAATGAAATTTTCTGAAAATATACCCAATGGATTTGACCATCAGACTGTAGATTAAAATATGAAATTGACAAACTCTTGTTGACGAAATATTAATTAATGCAGGTGACCGATTATGAAAGTTGAGTAGTGTATATGCGATATTTCTCTTACAACGTGTCTGAAGTTTTAAGTGGGGGACCATTAATTAATTGAATTTGCTTGTTGAAGTTTATTGTTTATTATTTTTGTTAAATAGATATATAAAATTAATGTTTTGAAAAGCATTATGTTCTTCAAATTTGCAAAAATAAATTACACAAGAATGTGTTGCTTATAATAAATCCACATCTCTCTCAACTTGCCTGTGTTATCAGTTATATGATTTTGAGTAGATACATGTATCTCTTTAAACAAATATTGTACATGTAAACCTCCACAAATTGCATAATACTTCTACATGTATGCACTACTCAGTTCAAGGCCACATACAGGCCTCTTAGTAACTAACCATTCTTGGGAATATTCTTTAACCTTAAGCTTGAAAATCCATTTTTGATTATGAATATTTCTTAAATTATTTCAGAATCTGTACATTTTATTAAATGTTTTGCATATTAAAGCAATAGCAGCTCTACACACTTAAGTTTGGCTAAAATACTAAGAATATTCTTAAGAATGGTTGGAGAATACAAGGCCTTGTCACAATCAGCAATTAGAGAACAAGTTTCTTGTATAGCCCATAAGATTGTCATTTTAAGCACACATTTTTAAAGGACAGCACTTTTCATTATTAAAATAATAATTATCAAAAAGTCTCTGTACTTTTATAGGTACCCACTTAGATATAACTGCGACCCTAATACTGACTGTTTTATTTAAAATCCCACATCTGTTCATTTCATTCAAAGGACATTTTTATCAGTAAAATAAATATTTGACAAAGAAGGTCTCCATAGCCGAGTGGTAAACGTCCTGGAATGTCAATCACTGGTCCGTCACCCACGTTGGTTCAAGTCCTGCATGTGGAAGAAACTTTCATGCTAGATAACTCAACAGTTGGCTTTTGAAGGTTATTGCTGGTTCTACCAAGGTGCCCACACAGTCAATGAATTGCATGGAGGCTTTCCTCCACATTATTAACTGGAGTCACCATGACCATATATGTTAGTGTGACATAAATTCATTCAATTAAACATACAACATGCCCCCGGTAGCAATCAAATTTGAAAAGGGGCATTAGTTGTAAAACATTTAAAATAGAGTTGTCAGAATGGACTCATTAGATGATGAAAAACACACACACAAAATTTCATTAAAATTGAAGCACTGGAAGTTATTCAAGTAGCTTACATGCAGAAAAAGTGGAGCACTGTAAGTTGAGTCAAGCTTACATGCGGAAAAAGTGCAAGTCCGAAAGGCGCATAAGTCGTAAAATATTTAAATAGTTGTCTTTCTATCCAGAATGGACTCATTAGATGATGACAAAAACACACACCAAATTTCATTGAAATTAGAGAACAGGAAGTTAGTCAAGTAGCTTACATACAGAGCTTACATGCAAGTGTGACGGAGACAAAATTTGATTTATATAAACCGTCGTATGATTCATTATTTTATAACGGCCTGCAGTGAAAACAATTTGTACAATTGATTTTTAATTTCCTCTAGCTAGCTCTACGTCACACTTTATGTGGTGTAAATGTGCTTCAAAACTGGCACCATCGCTGTTCCGACAACAGGATTAAGAGTTATTAAATACCTCAGTACAAAGCGTACCGGTAATTTTAATATATAAAATTATACATTATTTAAAATTTATTGTCATAAAGACTGAAATCGTTGTTTTGATTTTTCATGGAGTGATGAAAAACAGTAACTTGTTTAATGTTACAGATGAACCTTTCGGGTTTCATGCACATTAAACAGCTAATGTTTTTAGCTCTACTGGCCAAGGCCAGAAGTGCTTATGCGATGGCACGTTGTCCGTTGTCTGTCGTCTGTTAGCAGCACTTTCTCTGAAACCACTTGGCCAATTCAACTGAAACTTCACATGCATGTTTCTATTGCATAGGAGACTATACAGAAGATTTTTTTTAAATCACTCCAGCCTCTTCAAGGAAATGCATTTAAAATACATTATGCTTTTAAATAATGAACATAGTAATTACCACAATTCGGATCACTTACAAATATTTATCATAGCCTCGACACCAAAACTCCTTAAATTAGTGACACAATGGTCTCGAACATGGAAACACTAAGCAGGTGTACAACAGAGTACATACGTGAATCTTTCCTACAACTTATCGTCACAATATAATGAGAAGCTAAGCAATAGTATGTGGTCCAGTCAAAAAAGTGTGACATTATAGAATATTAATATTCAGGCTTGTCCTGGGCCATTTTAAGGGATAATGGTACCACTACTAACCAATTTCAAAGTTGTGCTTACCACTTTATTTCAATGTCTTGCCACTATCTAGTAATTTTCAAAAAAATAAATAATTTTAAACTTCACTTAATTGATGAAATAAATCTACTAGATAAGTGATTACTGTATAGAATGAATGAATGAATATTGTTTTACGGCGTACCAACACATTATAGGATTGCTGTATAGCATCAATAATAAGTACACAAAATGTTAAATGGACCTCTTGCAACACTATTTCTTTAAAAGTGGATTTTACCTTGTAATTTCACATAAATTTCATATTAAACATTTTTATAGAGAAAATCGTATGTAAGGACATGGACATATTAAATTATTGTCAATATTCTCCCAAAACCATATGTTCACCACAGTTGGAAGGGGCATGAAAACAGTTTTGTAATAGAAGTTCAAACATGAACTTAAACATATCTCATCAGAAAATGAAATAAAAGTCAAAAGTTAAAAAATAATAAATCATCTGTATGTGCTATGTGTTTCTAAAATCCGTACAGCTTTAGTATAAATGTCAATGCCAAAATTAGAAGAATTCCAGTTGTAAGGACAATGCAAACCCAGTTGAATTTGGCATTGTTCATTAATTTCGATTGCCGGAGCAACAAATATTGGTCTTGGGTTCTCTTCCTCATTATCAAAGTGAACATTGCCTTCAATGCCATAATTTTCAACATCAGTCGCAGGAATATCAACTGGATTATTCACAAGACCTGCAGTAAACAACCGTATCGGTGATGATCTCACTGTACGTATTCTATGTTTTGCACATGTATTTTGCTAAATGGTCAGCTTCATGTTAATTTTAGAAAGGTATACATGATGGAGGGCATATATGTGTATGTCGTTCATAATGTCCAATATTCCTTGCTCTTCCATGAAATGAACAGATCATAGTAATAACAAAGAACTTCTTCATATACATCTCGCCATAATCTTTCAATTCTTTGATTGTGTGTACTTTTACCAGTAATCATGCTGTTACAGTTTGTGCCTCGAGTACTAATCATGTAGTCTGCTATTTTGCTATTTTCCATCCCTTGATCACTTCGTACCCTTAAGGGTATACCAAACTTGTCGACTCCTTTTAAAAAACAATTCAAAATCATTTCAGCTCTATTATTATCTGTGCATTGAAGGAATGTTATGAGGCGGCTTAATCCATCTATACCTCCGGCTATTATTAAATGCCATCTTATCAATTTATGGTTTGTATCCACATAAATGATTTGGTGCAATGACGTTATATACTCTACGGTGAAGTCGGCCTCTTGTTCGTTCTTTCACACCGATTTCATCTAAACGGTGTAGACATTCTCGCAGGTCTGATCTAGGTACCTATTTTAAAATATAATTATAATACTTAAGTGGTAGACAATCTTTAATTTTATTTCAGAAAATTATATCCACATTAAAGGCCCATATCGAATTTATTTTACCAATACAATTATTACTTATATCCCTCATTCTCTGTATTAATGCTGTAGGTTATGGCATTTTGAAGTTGATGCAAGCTGATAAGCCCTCGTTTATAATATCAAAAATTCCCCATCGGCTAAAAATAGCGGAGCTCATTATAATTCTAAATTTCGTGCATGTGTATGCCTCGTCATCATAAATACAACTATAGGCATAACACAACCATTGGAAATAGGAAATGCTTCCGTAGGGTAGTTGAATGGCGGTGATAAATAATCCTTATTTCTTCTTGTTAAAAAAAGCATTTCCCATATTTTCATGCTCATTTTTTTTATTTGAATGGCATTATTGATGTATTTGGAACATTTTGAATGTAGAAAAAAATTGATGCTTGGAAATTGGGGTATGAATACTTTCTATCTGTAGTCTACTTTCACTTTATCAACAGTGTACACACTGAATAGTAAAAAATATATTGGATAAAACATGACCCCTTCTTTTCTCATAATATTTTGGCACTACAGAAGTCAACAATCAATAAAATGTAAGTTGTTCTTCTTTCATTGGGGCTTTCTATGAATGATTTAAAAATGTTTTATTCACTAGGCTATAGAAATAAGAAGGAAAAATCAATGGTGGGTATTACACCTATAACAGTGATAGTAAATAAAACATGCTAGTACTATATAATGTATAGCAATACATATCGGGAGATACTCAAAGTCGATCTGGGCCTTTAAAGTTTACCTTATTTTAGATTTTATTTATTTTAGAAAATTCATCCGATTGTACAGTAATATATAACAGTACCTCCCTATAATTGTACTATTTTATTGAAAACGGTTTAAAGTCCCATTAGCCCACATTTCTGTTCATTTAGGAACTGTTTGTTTTTCAAGGTCTCCTCAACAAAAAAAAAAGTATGAGACCTGAAATAAAACATTCACACCAGGTGACCTGTTGGAAGACCATTTGCAGATGTTCTTTTTGTTCAACCATCAAGCCACGATAAAATTATGTAACCCATGATTGAGTTGCCTGTGTACCACAAAGGGAAGCCATAATATTCTAATTATTAATTTGGATTATTATATATAACCTTACCATACAATATTTACTGGTTGCCTGATAGTTCGACTTATAATGGTGCTATATATTATAAGTAATAATCGAACCCTGGATTCACAGCCGTTTGAAATACCACTAAGCCATTCTTCCGTTCTCTAAAGTGAGAAAGGGGCTAGATATGTGAAAGGCTTGAAATTGTAACCCAAGGCCAGTATAAACTACTAGATAAACAAGAGGGCCAACTTAATTTGCTCACCTGATGGAAATGGTATCATATTTGCAGAAATTGTTTTATTTTTATGCCACTACGGCATAGAGATGTCTAGGGTTCTTTTACATCTAAAAAACTAATTGGACGAAGTATTGTAGAGCTCATATACAAATTATAAATTGAACAATACCCCTGATAAGTTTTTTTTCAAATTGTATGGCAACTCACCTTAATATTCATTTGAAATAAAAGCTGCCTTATCATTGCTTCACCACAATGTGGAAAATCTTCAATGGAATCGAGCTGTTCATCATCAAAATCAGTAAAGTTAAATTTACTTAAATTAGAATGTATCATTCTTCGATATATCGTACTCTCTGAAACTGACAACATTTTACATATATCTGAAACAGTGAAACATGCTTCGATAAGGGTTTCAAGAATTTCCTTTGGTATTTCAAACTGCCGCTTTCCATCGAATCTGTACGCAATTTCATCATCATTTCGGCCCGATCAGTTATTCCTAAACACTGTATGTCATACAATGAAAGTTTGCATATAATATCCGCGGATACTTTTCTTTCTCGAAGGTTGGAATGAGCGTGTCTAAGCCCATTTTCGAAAGAATTTCTTCCATCTCTCCGATTCATGCAGGGCGCCATTGACCGGTGATTACATACTAACGTGACCGCTAAAATCGTCCACAGCATATAATAATAACTGAATTGTCTACAGGATATAATGTTAATGTTTGACTACATAACATAATGAAGAAACTACATAATATAATGATTAATGTACATCATATAATGACAAATCTACATAATATAAAGATAAAACTACATAACATAATAAAGATATAATACGGAATGTACATAATACATATAAAATAGACCACATAAGACAGCTATGGCATTCATTCAATGTGTACAA
This sequence comes from Panopea generosa, assembly GCA_029582155.1. NCBI lineage: Eukaryota > Metazoa > Mollusca > Bivalvia > Adapedonta > Hiatellidae > Panopea > Panopea generosa. Next base: position 33,069,971 of record CM055903.1, on the reverse strand, counting down.
CAATTCTCATTAACAAAGCGTGTTACAAACGACAAATAATTGTATTATTGTCCGCGTGCACAAATCCTCCTCCATCCAATATAAATACAGCGATAGTGAAGTGTGACGTTATTATTTAATGACGTCACGTGTTGTTCATTATACGTAAGCATTCAGTCGGAAAAGTTTTTTCGACTTCCGCACTCGTTGAGCCTTCTTGAACGCTAATTCATCATTGGATACCGTAATAATAATATGTTGCTTTCCCATACATTAAACACGTATCTCAGACTTTCGATTCTACTAGGAACAAACATAGTTTAACAGTTCGTGTTATTCTGTCATTTCTAAACGAGAATTATACTGATGATAACATATTTGTCAAGATGAGCGATGGGTAAACTGCAATCTGCCTTGCAAAAAGCAGCACTGCATGGGTGACAGGCAATTAAATTTCAAGTTTCATTAAGTTGCAATAGTTTGAAGAGTGATGTGGTGCTACAGCAGCAGATTTAAAAGCCTCTGGCACGTTGCATGACGTGATCGCAAAGTTTCTTTACCCGAGTGATGCTCCTCAAGAGCATACCCCTGTCAAAATTTATGGAGATGGCAATTGCTTTTATAGATCAATCTCCAAAGTGCTTTTTGGTCACGAAAACAGACGTACTGAGTTGCGCATCAGTACAGTATTTGAACTCGTTAAGAATATAAAATTGTATGTCTCTCAAGAAACATACAACACAATGAGCTCATCGCAAACATATTTACAGTTTGTCATATGATCATCTGTATTGGACGACGCTCTCGTTTATCCAAATTTGGAAAGGTCTCTCCAGAATGAGGTGCTAAAATCAATCAGAAGTGGGGAATATTCTTTTATTGTACATTTCTTTGCAGCTGTAAATGTAATAAATCGTCCAATATATAGCATTTACCCACTGGTTCAAAACATTGCTGTAAATAAAAGTGTACACAATCAAAGGATTGATCCAATTCCCCGATAGGATGATCACCAAGGTCCCCTATCTTTATTATGTGGACACATACAGAAACTTCTGATCTTGAAAACTGGAATCCAAACCACTTTGTAACATATTTTCCAAATTCACTCCTCAGTTCGAGCCTCCTGCCAAAAAATGAAAACTAAACGGATCATGATGACATCAATGAAACTGAAACTACAGCCAATGGTAGTAGGAGGACGGCGGCTTATACGGAAGAAAAAAAACAGTCAGAGAGGACAGAAACGGGACAAAAACAGGAAAGTGGCGACAAGAATACTGCAGTAGACGATAAAGAAACGAGTCACTTGGGAGAAAAAGACACGGATCGAAATCGTGAAAATAGGAATGATTTGTGTAAAAGTGTCAATGGAACAATTGATTTATCAAAATTGACATCTGCAGAGAAAATACGCTTTGGAGAAAACCAGAAAAATCCAGATCTGTGTTTTAAATATGAAGCCCCAATCTATTTCCAAAGGAAAGGGAGATACGAAAAAGTCAAAGATTTTGTCTTTTCAAAGTTCACGGATGAAACAGTATAAATGGCTTACATATAGCCATATTTTGGAAGCGGTCTGTGTACTTGCTGCGTATTATTCCCTCAAAAGAGCTTGAAAAGTAATAACACATTTGTAACAAGGCCATTCACCGCATACAAAAAGGCCCTTGGAAAAAATTCCTCCCTCTCAAAACATGAAAATTCCGAGTACCATAATATGGCAAGACTCGACTATCAAACGACCAAATCCATTCTTGAAAGGCCCACATCTTCCCTACCATACAAAATAAACAAACAGAACCAGGCAATCTATGACCGTAATTTCAAACTTTTGAGGAAAATTGTTCAGACAATAGTACACTGCGGCAAACAGAACATTTCACTCCGAGGACACCGAGATGATAACACAAGCGATGCGTCAAATAAAGGAAATTTCCTTGAAATTTTACAGCTTTTATCAGAGTACGATGAAGAGCTTAAGCTCCACTTGGAAACTGCAAAAAAGAATGCAACATACACTAGTAAGACAATACAGAATGAGGCCATACAGATTGTTGCAAAATATATCAGAGACAAAATAATAGATATCCTTAAGAAAGGCAAAGGTTTTTACTCTGTTATTGCAGACGAAGTAACGGACAAATATACAAATAAGGAAATTTTGGTTATTTGTTTGAGATTTCTGGATACGGGCAAAAAATCTGCAGTCATTACGGAAGAGTTCTTTGACTTTATTCAGTTAAAAAGAACCACAGGTGAAGCTATAGCAGAAAAGATAGTTAAAACGCTTCAAAGCAATGATATTGCAGTAGATGCAATGCGTGGACAGGCTTATGATGGGGCTGCGGCTGTGTCATCTGAAAAACAAGGTTGTCAAGGACGAATTAAAAGATTGAACAAGTTGGCCGTCTACACTCACTGTCGAAGTCATGTTCTCAATCTTAGTATAGCTTCAGCATGCAAATTACCTCTAGTGAGAAATATGATTGATGTACTTAACTCAGTATTTCTTTTCTTTGATCAATCTCCGAAAAAACAATCGTCTCTTGAGCATATCCTAGAGGTTGAAGGCTCTGAATATGCGAAGAAAAAAATAGTTGGACTTTGTAAAACCAGGTGGGTAGAGAGGCATGTGTGTTTTGACACATTTTATCATCTCTACGGTTACATTGTCAAGTGCCTACAGCGTATGTTGAATCCGTTGGGTGAAAGCAGCAATAAAGGTTGGTCATGGGATAGACAGTCAAAGATAACAGCACAACGATTTCTCACATCACTGACAAACTTCACGGTTTTGAATGCTTTTGTATGTTTCAGATATGTTCTTGACACAATAAAACCTCTGACATTGAAGCTTCAAAAAAGAGATGTTGACATCTCTAAAGCTTGTGAAATGCTTGATCATCATGTCGAGAAAATATTTAAAATACGTATAGCGGTGGACAGCGAATTTGAAACATGTTTCTCTGATGCCACACAAATTGCAAATGACCTAGAAATAGAGATCAAAGTTCCTAGAACGTGTATAAAACAACAGCATAGAGCAAATGTTAACACAACAGAACCAAAGGAATATTTCAAGTCTTCATTGGCCATTCCATTCCTTGATTATTTACTCCAAGAGTTAAAGATCTCGCTTCCAAACCGAAGATACATCAGCATATTCTATATGCTCTTTATTACCATCCAACATAACTGAACTTGGCGGAGAAGAGCTGGTATTCCTTTACAACGAAGTGGATGAAG